>CAUYSK010086581.1:0-20957 GCA_963575035.1 Avahi laniger | reverse complement strand
TAGAAATTATGAAAGAAAGCTTTGTCGAAGTTGTAGGATGCTTAGACTCCTGTAACATTTCAGAGTACAAACAACTGCCTCTTTCAAGAAGAATCATAACTGATCAGCAGCATGAATTAGCCTTCAGCTTAACAGAACAACTTCATGCTATACTTATATAAAGAAAATATATATTATTTAATTGTTTTGGATAAATCAATTTATACTACTGACTTGGTGCAGATTTTAGTCTTCATCCAGATCAAAACATATTTTCTCTGCTATGAAGAGTTACTTGCTTTGGGCACTCTTGTGAACAGAACACAGGGAATAGATATCTTCAATAACTTTCAAGATAAATGTTGTGAAGTTGGATTGAATTTGGTAAATTTAGTGAGTGTATGTACAGACAATGCACCTTCTATGACAGGAAAACATGAGGGCTTAGCACACAAATAAAAAAAGTATTAACTGATCCAGATGCTCTCATTTCTTTTCATTGTATCTTGCATCAACACGATGTCTGTGTTAATGCTACTATTTTCAGTGACACTTTGCAACAAGTTGTAAGTATCGTTAACTGTATTCATGCAAATGCAACATGGCATCATCAATTTTGTAGCATGTTAAAGCTGAATGATGAGACATTCAGTGTGGATTTGCCATATTCTAAAGTGCATTGGCTCTTGCAGAGACAGGCGTTAGCCAAAAGTTTATCTCTGCAAGAACAGATAGTTAAATTTTATGAAGAATAGAATCAGCAATGTGAATTATTGAAAGATGATTTCTATAGGAATGCAGCATTTCTGTGTGATATGTCAAATTAAAACAACTTGAATATTTCTTTGCAAGGCAAAACTAAGTCTATATATGATATGTGGCAAAAATCCAAGTATTTCAAAAAAAAAGATTTTTCAAAACATTTCTTCTTCAAAAGGAAATTTCAGATGAACATTTTCCCCAGTTATCAAAGGTCATTGATGAGCAGGATGATGTAAGCAAATCACTTGAACAACATGCAGCTGTAATAGACTGATTAATTGGAGAATATAATGAAAGGTTCACTGACTTTCAGAACCATGACGTGGCACTCAAATTAGCATTTCAGCCTCACCTAGTTGATATCACCAAGACACCTAAAGAACTGTAGATGGAATTGATTGAGCTCTCAGTAGATGGCATTTTAAAGTTATTGTTCGATGCTAAGAAAAATCCAACTGAAATATGGAAAAACGTAGTAGAATACTCATACCTTTGGCAACATGCTTGAAAAATGCTTTCTTACTTTTCAACCAGTTATTGCTGCGAATCTGCACTCTCCTGTCTAACCCAAATCAAGACAGCCTTAAGGTCACCAATGCCTAATACCTATCTTGAGGATCAGCTGAAACTGGACCTCCGTGCTGCAACCAAATATTCAAATACTTTCCAACAAAAAATAGACACAACAGAGTCATTACAAGGTTAGTTAACTTTAAAATTAACAAATAGTTTTAATTTTTTGAAATTATTAAGTACATAGTAGTTATATTTTTACAAAATAATGTACATTTTTAAGTATATCTAATTGAAGTTTCCTAAATGTGGCCTTATTTGATTACAGCTAAATTGGTGCGGCCTTACAACATGAAAAGGTTCCTCATCCCTGGTATATCATAGATGTAGGTTTCTCTCAGAATGTATTCTAGTCATTAAGCAATGAGTGACAGTATAGCAACTATTTAAATAGCATTTACCTTGTATTAGGTTTTTTAAGTATTATAAGTAATAAGAGATGTTTTAAAGCATCAGTCCCCAACCTTTTTGGCACCAAGGACCAGATTTATGGAAGACGATTTTTTCATGGAGCAGGAAGTGGGGGGTTGGTGAGTGATGGGGAGTGGCTGAAAACACAAATGAAGCTTTGCTCACTCACCCACTGTTCACCTCCTGTGTGCAGCCTGGTTCCTAACAGGCCATAGACCAGTACCAGTCTGCAGTCTGGGGGTTGAGGCCTGCAGATTTAAAGTATACAAGAGGATGTGGGTAGGTTATATGCAAATACTATGCCATTTTATATAAGGAACTTGAGAATCTGCAGATTTGGGTATCCATGGGGGTCCTGGAACCAACTGTACTTGATTCTTCACTGGTAGTGTGAAAGCAGACACAGACAATACATAAACAAATGTGTGTTGCTGTGTTCCAATAAAACTTTATTCACAAAAACAGATACTTTCTGGGCCAGATTCATCCCTAGCAGTACCTTGTCAAGCCCTAATTTAAATAGATACCTTATTCTTCCCAGAACTTGCATTCAAATCCATCATCTAGGCTGAGTCATAGTGATGTTCCTAGGTGAAAATCTGATTGTGTTCCCCAAAGACCCATGCGAACTTATCCCTGCCTTTGTTACAAATCTCATGTCCTTCCATGTCCTCCCCCATCCCACCTCCATTCTGTTTTCCATCTGACAAACTGCAACTCATCTTCCAAAATCTAGTCACAGAGCTCAAATCTCCAGAAAGTCTTTCCTATCCACCACCTCCAAAGATAGTTACACACTCTTTTTCACTACCTTTTATTTAGAATAAGCTTCTTTTGATTTGAGAGTCTTTCAAATTGAAGTCACAGTATTTGTTTACATGATAGTCTCACCTACTATATAGGAAACGCTTCACAAAGAGCAAGGATTGTCTCATCTTCCTTCAGTTCCTGGCACATAGAGCACTCAACAAATGTTTTCATGCTCGTGCAATGGCTGCTCCTAACTGAGAAACGCAGTCACCTCTCAAGACCCAAAGATGAGTTTGTCTCAATGTTGATCAGATAACATCAGACCAAGAACTCAGGGAGTGGCTGAGGGAAAAAGGCAGCAGCTGAGGATTCTGTTCTGGAAGTAGAGAAGTGGTTCTTTGTGGAAGACTCAGAACAGTGTGAGGCGATAACTGCTTTTTCGCTAGGTTTCAAAAACAATGGAAAATCTCATGTCTTGCCAAGTGGCCTTGCAGATATTTCCTCATTCAGATTAACCACTCAGCAAAACCAAATTGTGGGTAGGCACTAAAATAGGTTAGCTCGAATGGGGATGGCAAGAAGATCACGTCTGTGGATGCTGAGTTTATGATGAGAGGGAGGGGGAGAAGTCAAGGAAAGGACAACGAGTGAATGCAAGATAAAATAGAATGGCAGGAAAGCATTGTATTCTTATCTAAAGGCTGTGACTTACTTCGTGCACATCTATAAAGGACAAGACAAAGGCAAAGAGAATTAAAAGAGGCTTAAGCAATTCCCTTCTTTTCCTTTTATTAAAGGTATAATGGTGTACTTGAGGATCTCATTCTGTGTGTGTGTGTGTGTATGAGAGAGACAGAGAGAGATGCCAGTTGAATAAGTACACCACAGCATGGCCTCAGGCAAGAGATCAAATCTCTTTATGTATGAAATGGACACATCATTATCTAGGCATAGATGTTTCACTCTTTCCTCTGAGCAGAGTCTGCAAAGAGCAAAAGGACAGCCAAGGGCAGGACCCACAGTGAAAACAGTAAAAACCAACTTGTAAACCGTAAGCATAGCCACTGAGATAGGTTCATCCGAAGGTTTCTATCCATAGAAGTTACATTTCTGGACAGCTTCTCCTTTTGAAGTTATGAATTCAATGTATCTCTAGACATCTAAATGTCAAAGCTTGAAATCTAATTCTAACACTGCTCTTAGATTACAGAAGGAAAAAAGTCAGAAAAATAAAAAGTCATGTCTATCTTTGGGTATGAATTTTTTTCTTTACCAGTTGTTTCGTTTGGAGGGCATGGGACATCTCATTCTGCAGCAGCACCTTCTCTCTAGCACACTGTGAAAGGCAAGCTGAGCAGCTGTCTCATCACTGTGACCAAGACAGAGAACTGTATGGAGAATTCAAGCCAAAGGAAAATCTTCTCAACAGGCCTGACACAGCCAACTGACTCTCTATAGTGGTTAAATTACCCAGATGACTCTTTAATCTCTGACTTAAATGCTATGAAAATAGAACTATGTCATCATTTTATCCAGCTATAAAGGAGAGCTCACTCACTTAAATAAGCAACAGTCATTTCTAAATCTCCACCGTAAGCCTGGAAATGCGATCCAAATGCCAGGTAACTGACATTTGAAGGACTTTTGGTCATGGGCCATCTTTACTCTTAGGTTTAGCCACAAGAGATATAAATCTGGAACTCACTCTTTGAGGATGACTGCAGAGTTGAAGAAACAAGCATTACACGAAAAAAAAGTGAGGAAAAGGGAGAGACCAGTACACAAGATTATATAATCATCAATCTAATGGCACTGTGATTAAGAGAAGACTAGGAATCAGAGATGATTTTTTTCTTTTAACCTCATTAATTAACCTCGAAGGAACTTCAAATTAATTTACAATAACCTCAATGACTCTTTGTTTGCTCATCCGTAAAATGGGATACTTAATTTCTGTGCCTAATTCATAGATTGTGGAGAGAATCGAATCATAAATATCTGTGAAAGAGCTTTGAAATCTATATCATAAGAGCAATACAAATACATAAATTTTCATTGCTGTTATTATTTACACATTCTAAAAAGCAAATGATCAATGCAAACAAGAAAATTCAGGGGTCTTGTAGGCCTCTAACCTCAGTGTTATCAGGAATAAGCCTCTCATATACTTAGATGGGCAAGTGTTGGCATAAGTATACAACTAGTTCATCCATTATATAAAATAGAAAATAGGTAACTTCTAAGGTCTCTTCCAACTTGGAGTCCAGTAGGATTCCTGGTATCAGTGTTTGCTAAGATATCTTATTCTCATTGGGTGAACAGCCCAGTTGAAAGAATTTTTGTATAAACTTGAGTGGGAATGATTGCCTTTTAGTAACAACTGCTCATCACTTACTATATTACAAAAGGGATAGGGATGAAAGAACCTTTATTATTGAAGCTTAATTAACTGTTACCTTCCTCTGAAGGATTTGATACTCTTAACTGGCTTCTCTAGCTTGAAATTCTGAACTCTTTTGGCTTCCATCTTCCCATGCTTTCCTGGCATTCTTCCTAACTCTCTAGTCACTTTCAATCTCTTTCTCTGGCTCCTTTTCTATAAATATCCCTTAAATATTGGTGTTCCCCAAGCTTTGTTTTGGCCTTCTCCCTCCTCAGCCTAAATGTTATTACTGGATGCTTCACTACAGGTATGTGATGAATACAACAAAGAGGTGATAACTGCCAATCACCAGCTAAATTATCTCTGCCTCAGTCTTGTGTTTCCAGCTGCCTACTAGACATCTCCATGCTGTCATCTGCAGCAAAAACTCCAAACTTGTTAGTAAGGCACGCAAGGCTCCTCATATCTGACATTTCCTAAATTTGAAGCCTTTTCTTTCACCGTGGCCTACATGTACCCTAAGATTCAGATAGGAATCACGTTTTAGTAAGAAAAGCCTTGAATAATAGATCCAGACTAATCCAGATTCAAATCCTGCTCCACTGTTTACTAGCTGTGCAGAAATAGCCAAGTTATACAGCCTCATATTCTTAATCTATGAAACGATTTTATGAAAATTAAATAAGAGAATATGTTAATATAGCTCAGCTCCTAATACAACTTAACTTGTTCAACAAATGTTGGCTCCTTTCTTCCTCTCCAGAAATGTTAAACTACTTAGATTTTTCCAAACATGCCATGATTTATTTTTCTGCTTAACTGTGTTTTTGTACATGCTATTCCATTTACCTAGAACACCCTTTCTTTGACCCTATGCCTCATGCCTGCCAGGTAAACTATTACACAACTCTTAAGAACGTAACCATCAGGGGTTAGGTGTGGTGGTTTACACTTATAATCCCAGCAAATTAGGAAGCTGAGGCAGAAGAATTGCTTGAGGCCACGATTTTGAGTTCGAGACCAGCCTGAGCAAGAGCAAGACCCAATTTCTACAAAAAATAGAAAAATTAGCCAGGTGTGAAAGTACCTACCTGTAGTCCCAGCTGCTTGGGAGGCTAAAGCAGGAGGATCCCTCGGAGCCCAGGAGTTTGAGGTTATAGTGAGCTATGACAAGGCTACTACATTCTAGCCTGGGTAAAGAGCAAGACTCTGTCTCCAAAAAAAAAAAAGGGGAAAGAAAAAAAATGTAATCATTAGAAACTATTTGCTCAATAAGACCAGGCTTCAGTCAGAGCCAGGTACTCCTTCCTCCAGGCCTTGGAAGCATTTTATTTCTATGTCTTTTTCTATATATCATAAATGTTTGTTTTTATCTGTCTCCCCCACTAGGCTGTGAGTTCACGGAGAGTTCCAAATACTCAAAATTGAGCAATAGAATGTTATAATTCCAAAGCAATTTTAAACCACTGAGCTAATACAAGCTATCTAAATAAATAATAAATATCATATTAATTAGTTAAACTAAATTTAATAGAGACAAATTATTCGATTTCCATATTAAGTACTGTGAACACAAAGATAACCTAGATATTACCCCTACCCTCTAGTACTGCGAGTGAAATCTAATCTATGTAAAGATATAAATTTATTTAAATTTAAATTTGTTTTTTTCAGAAAGTGGTGCAAATGTTGCATGAATTTTTAGTTCCTCTTTATATTCACTATGTTTATTACAAGACTTCTACTGTTTGTATATGTCAGAACATATTTTGAAGCAAGTACCTGAAAAATCTATAGGGAAACTTACTGGTTCAAATAAATGGATGCCCAGCAAAGAACAGACATCTTTGTTGGTTGATCAAGTAGGTCAATGATATCATCAAGGACATATATTCTTTTCTTTTTTCCAACTTTGTGGCTGCAAGATAATTGCCAGTGATAATCAAGGCTACAGGCTCCCTTTTTCATATCTAGAGGGAAGTAAAGCATGCCTCTTCCCCAGTCATGGAACAAAAGTCCTTCCTCAATCTGATTGGGCCAAAGGAGCTCACACCTTCAATCCTAAGTCAGTAACTAGCTCCAGAGGAAAGTCATGAAATGATTGGCTTATGTCTGGGTTCTTAAGCAGTCACCAGCAAGCGGAGTGATATTCTGTGATTGATACAGCAAAGTATCCACCTTGGAGTCCACCTTGGAGTCTGCCTTGGAGCTGAGGTCGAAGTACACTAAAGCCGCATACTGGAGGAGGTGGAAAAGATATTGGGAAGTCAAAGGCAATGTCCACGTGCTACACTGTTATAAAGTCATGAGAGAAGAGAAAAGGGTCCTGAAGCTTTAGCATACACAGAACCCCAGGGCAAACTATTGTGTTTTAACAGGTTATTACTGGTTATTGATTACAGAGGAAGCTGAAGTGTATTTCTAAGTTATTTCACGTGATTTATTCTTCCTTATAATAACATGCATTTTCAGAGTGTTATAGAATGAATTTTGTATTCCTTCCCCCACTACCAATTCATATGTTGAAACTTTAACTCCTAATCTGATGATATTCATAGGTGAGGCCTTTGAAAGGTAATTAGATTTAGAGAGGATCGTGAGGGTAGGGTCCCCATGATGGAATTAGTATCCTTATAAGCAGAGAAAGAGAAACCAGAGATCACTTTCCCCACTTTCTCCGAGTTCAGACACTGAGAAAGGTCATGTGAGCACACAGCAGGAAGGCAGCCACCTGCAAGCCAGGAGGAGAGCCCTCCCCAGAACCCAGCCATGCTGACACGCTAACATGCACTTCAGTCTCCAGAACTGTGAGAAGATAAATGTCTGTTGTTGAAGCTACCCAGCCTATGATATTTTGTAATAACAGCCAGAGCATACTAAAACACAAAATGTGTGGAGTTTTTCTCTTTTCTTTTTTTTTTAACTAAAATCCACTTTGAGTACTCACCATCATTTTGGCCACAGAGTTCTCTCTTTATTAATAATGTCAAGCATCTGGATTACCTATCTTAACTTATAAAATAAATATCTCAGTGCCCCTCCCTGCTGTTACAGCTTATCACTAGATGCACTTTTTCAAGAACTTCAAAAAGAAGTTTCCTGTTCAGTGGAAAGTGTGCTATTTCTTTTCCATTCTTCTCTTCTCTAATATGAATAAATTGAATGCTTTTAAGATGTGATTAATCAGTTGCTTTGATTTCTCAGGAATACTGCTAGTGAGAAGAAAAACTATACCTTTGGAAAAATTAAATGAATTAAATGATAGAATCAAGAAAATGAAAATTTACTCCTAGCATGGAGAACTAGCAGGTTCCCTGTTCCAACCCATATCCTGTTATCTTCCACCACCAAATAGGCACACACGTGTACACACACATTCAAATACACAAAACCTTCTTGGGGTGAGGATAGATTGTACCATTGGAAAGGACAAGGTACTGACTCTCCAAAGTAGATATCAACTTTTAGTATGGCATTTTGCTGGGTAAAGGTGTATGCACTTCTCATTTCTCCATTGGCAAAAGACTAGGCATAAATCATCAAGCCAGTTCAAGTCACCTGATTTGACATGTGTATATTCCATAGCTGAGGTTCTAGGGTTACAGGGCTGGGGAGTTAAAATGAGGAGGAGATCAAATTTCTCAGTAGTTTCTCTTTTCTATTAAGTACCTTTGGAAAATTGCTATTAAATAAGTCTGTGAACTTCACCTCCATGAAGGCCTCAATAAATGTCCTAGAGTTTATTTTTTAATTATTATCCTCCTTATGACTATTTAATTGTCATCAATTATAAGTTCTCACTGTTATCTTAAACAATCCTTCTGTTTCTAAAAGAGAACATTTAGCAATAATAAGGTCAAAGGGTGCCAGGTTTCAAGTTTCTAGCTAAACACTCTCACTCACTTGTTCCATTTTCTGCTCTGCATGTTCTACCCCTGACCCAGGCTAGTTTATCAGGGGAGGCGGTTATCTCAGCTTTTTCTCCTCTTGAATGGGAAAGAGGCAGACTTTAGCCATGAGATTCCCTTTTTAGGAGTCTGGACAAGCTACTACTGCCATAGAAGGAACATTGAGTTGCTGTTTTGAGAAGAAGATTCCAATCTGTGAAAAGTGCTGATCTTTCTTCTCCCTCTCTCATGAAGGAACATTCTCTCTCACTGTTACTATCCCATCAGATAGGAAAGATTTCCTGCTCCAGGCCCAACCCTCAGCCCCCTCCTTGAGTGTGCAGGCTCATTAATTACAGAATTGAATATCCTCACGGAAGATAATATTAGGCTAAGAGAAGTCTACCAGTGTGTGTCAAAGGACATCATTTTACATCAGTGAACAGCCTAATATTTCAGAGAAGCAATGTAGTGTATATCCTGTAGGGGATGGTTGAAAGGGTTGAATGAGCTAATTCATATATAGCACTTAGAACAATGCCTGGCATACAGGAAGTGTTCAGTGATGATGATGATGATGATGACATGAAGTAGCCTGATGTTGCCGAAAGAATGATGTTCTGGACAGCAAGAGATCTGGGTTTGAGTCCCGACAGTCCTGCATACTACTTGTGTGAAACTGGGCACGTCACTCAAGGTCTCTGAGTCTCAAACTCCTGATCTGGAAAATAAGAATAATTTCACCTCCCATGCAGTTTCTCAAGGGATGATAGGATCAAATGAGATAAAGGTTTTGAGAGCCTTTCAAGAGCCATGAGATGTGGTACAAAGCTTAATGGTCATAGACTGCAAGCACACGAGGGCAGAGAACATGTGTAGAATCTGGTCAAATGCCTGTTACAGAAGAGGCACTCAACATACGTGTTACACAGATCATAGTGTCCACAGTAACGTTCCCACCATGGCCATCGTCACTCATGGCCCCTCACTCAAATTTTCTCTTCCTTCACCAATTTGTTTTCATTCTTTCAATCAAGGCTCCTACTCGGCTGATAATTTTGATAAGGCTGTACCCATTAGTAAAAACGACTACTGAAGCTTTTATTCATTTGAACACTTTATATTTACTACTTGAATACAATATCCATAATGCCATGTGGCACATTTCAAAACGATTTGAAGTAAATTTTCAAAGCAATTTCACATATATTATCTTATGATCCTCACTACAACCCTGTGAGGTAGATATTTTATTATTATTCTTACTTCACAGGTGAGGGAACTGGCTTAAAAATAAAACTAAGCCCAAGAGCAAAACAGCTTCTGATTGCCTGCAGAATAAAGGCAAAATCAATTCACAGTGGTGCATCATGGTTAAAAAATTCACACTATAAAATCATATTTCCTGGTATTCAAATTCTAGCTCTGCCATGTACCTCTGCGTGACCCCGGGAAGGTTATTTAATATCTCTGTACCTTAATTTCCTTACCTATAAAGTGGAGGTAATAATAGCACTTATCTCATAAAGTAGTTGAAAGAATTGTCAAGATATACAAAACATTTAGAAGAGCCAAGCACCAAATAAATGCCAGCTATTGTCACAATTTAGCCTGATATCAGGATTCTCAGCAATCTAAACCGAGTCTCTCTCCAGACGCTTCTCTGTCTTTGGATATCTTTTGTTCTCCAGCCCTGGTCATCCACAGCAGACCCGACACAATGCATGACACATTATAGATGCTTGATAAAGTGTGCTGAAAAACACACGTAGGAAGAAGACTTAAGCCACTTCACCCCTTTGTCCACTTTCATGTCCCACCCTGTTCGTCAAAACCAAGATACGCTTTTTATTTTCCTCAAGGTGTATATAGTATTATTAACTTTTATGGGGTCAGCAAAACCAAGCCTAGTTTGACTTGCTTTTTCCAAATTACTTGTGCTTATCTACATATTGCTACCATAAAGGCTTTTTTTTTCCAATCATAAACCACCTTTGCATGTTTTTCAAGATAGTTTTTATATATTGCAACATGATGAGATGCCATTGAATGTATTTAATTTCTATTCTTGATATATATGCATAAACAAAAGTGATAGCACTGAAAGCATTTTCAAAAATTTTCAAACCTCGAAAAGAATTTCATTCCATCTCCCTGCAGGACTTAGGGTTATTGTGCTGTCTAGTGCTAAACAACAAAGGAGAAAGAATAAAAATCCTGAACATTGTAATTTACCTACTCCTTCCACCAGTGTTTTTAGAATTTGTATCTTTTGCAAAAACTAATTTTTATCAGATCCTTTAAGGAAACATTTCTGAAATTTTTGTTATTATGTGGCCTTCCTTAACAGAATCTCTGCCCTTTATGTAACATTGGAACGTAGAACAAATATGTCAATAAATAATGTTATCAGTAAAATGCTATCAGTGCTTTTAAATAAGATGAATGAATACTCAATATTTTGTACAATTTTTTTAACGGCATTCTTATATCTTTAGTATATGTTGTGTTTTTGGAAATACTACCTGAAAGAAAAATCTAATATCCATTTGAATTTTAAAATATTCTAATTGGAAATATCACTGTTACCATACTTTTTTCATGATATCTCAAACCCAGGGCTTAGTTTTGGTTTGTGTCTCTTTTTTTAGTGGAAGATTATATGTCCTCAGGAAGAAAATGTCTCAATGGGTAAAAGAAAGGAAGGAATGATAATGTTTTATCTGTTTCTTCTTCCATAAGTGAGATGACATTTGTTTCTAGTTTACTACCTGATAACAAAGGGAATTTGGGTATATGTACAATGCTCAAAAGGGCATCCTAGAAATTAGTTGAAGGAAACTAATTTCACACCTTTCTTTTCTATTTTCTTTGCCCAGTATTTCTTGTACTGTAGTTCAGAAAAGTAAATGTTCTTTGCCTAAGACTTAGACAAGCCTAAAATTGATAGTTTGTTTGTTCCCATTATTTCTAATTCTAATATATTGTATTTTATTGTTCCTACTTTTCATGCTTTTCAAGCCAAGCAAAAGGATTGAGGTCGTACTACCATCAAGAACATGGGATTTTTTGCCACTGGTAGAATTTCTTAGGGAAAAAAAAATGTTTTTCTTTTTCTCTATTGTCTCTCTATGATTTTCCTCATTCCTAAACCAAAATTTCAATGTTAGAGCTACCCAATATTTTGTGCTTAGCTATATTCCAAAATGTGAAATATTTGATCCTATAAAAAGACATTCTGTGTATTCAAAGTGCTTATTTTAAATGTTCTTCAGTTTGAGGTGATATTTTTCTCAGGCATCCTGCAGAGAAATTAAGTAAAATGTAATAATGTTCCTATGACAGAGAAGAAATTCTCCACTATCACTAGAGTTGAAACTGTGAGTGTACAATAATGATTGTACGTTGACTGATCATTCCATTGTTCTCCCAGTAAAGGTGTAGAACAATTATTTTTCATAGTTACTTCATTTATCGGCTAGTAACACAGTCATAAAGTCCTTTGGCAAGGAACTGATTTTATTCTTTTAAAATTAGTCAAGAATCCATGGTTTCAAGGGGAAAAAAAGGAAAGAAGTGTCACTTCCCGGAGGCCTGGAAACACACTGGTTAAGCAATCTGTTTTCTACAAGCGTAACCGGAGTGTTAAGGTAATGAAGTACCACAGTTCACATGCTGTGGCAAAAAGAGAAAAGCTCTTCTAGCTTAGACTTCTCCCATCAGCTCTGTGCATTATCCACAGGATATATGCAGTCATCTGAATTCAATCAGAAGGTCAGGTCCCGCGGGTTGAAACTATACATAAGGAGGTGGTGGGTTTAGATGAAATTTGTCTAAACAGCCAAATAGGTTAAAATTGAAAGTAATTTTTATTTTAAATAAACTTTCTCTTCCTCAGAAGTATATCAGCTTCCTAAATTATAGAACAAAGAATTATAACAAGAGACTCCAAGAGATCACACCACAAGCAAGCAAACAAAAAAATAAAACTCAAAACCAGAAAGCTCCAGTTAATCACCAACATCACACAGCAAGTAGGTGGCTGCTGGAGGACGATAACATTAGAATTTCCATTCTTCCCTTTCATTACTGGGTGCCAGTATCCCATATACTCCTAACACAGATAATGTGTGTAAAGTTCTTCTCTCACGTTCTTGTGAGTTTTTAATGTGTAACAGAGGCACCTCACTCTTCTCGCTACAGATCTCTCAACATGGGCAAAAGTGCCCCATCCCCCCAACGCCCAGATTGCAGGTAACCAAGCACCTTCTATAGCCCTTTGGGTGTCTAGTTGTCATTAAGTGCTATGTCTGGGGTGTTGATCATTTAAGGGTGTCATCTTTCACAGGGGGCCTCTAGAAACACAGGTCGGAGAAGGATTCTGCTCTCATGCTGGCACCCCCAGAGCTGCTAGTAGGTCTCCAAGATAGGGTATGGGGGTTGCTCTAGGGCATTCATAAGAAGGTCCTCAATGCAGCCCTTTTCCTGGGTTAGTGACCCTGGAACTTCTGAAACTACCCAGAATATCAAAATTAACTTAGAAATGGGACCCAAGTATTAGATTTTCTCTAGTTCCTGAGCTTTGTTCTTCTTTTTTCCCTTCTCTCTCCAAATCTCCCATCTCTTTCAAATGAGAAAAATCAAAAATTAAATTTGCCCTTAGCATCCAGCTCCTCTCTCATTCCATCACAGAAGAGATCAAGTGCTGTTTCTCTTCACCAGTATGAAAACTTAAGGGCCCCTCAGGAAGTGCCCAGGCCATAAAACATCAAAGACCTGTACGTTCTTTACAAGAGCTAGGAGTCTTGCCTGCCATTTCTCTGGCCAGTAACTTCTACCTCCTATGCTGTGAGATATGCAGGGAGACTTCTTGCTACAGAAATGAAAACCAAACTCTAGTTAAGTTCTCAACAAGTCACCCTCCTAGTTAAGTCTTCAAGTATTGCATCTAAAAAGAATCAAAATCCCCCTGTTCCTCAAAGAGGAAGGAGAGAAAGTGGGAAGAAGAGAAAAGGAGAGAGGAGAGAAGGAATAGAAGGAGGAAGAAAGGCAAGGCAAAAGAGAAAGGAAGAGAAAGGGGAAGAAAAAAGATGGCAGGAAAAGAAAAGAGAAAGGGAAAGGAGAAAAGAAAGGATGGAGAAGGGCTTTCAAGAAAGGGAAGAAGGAAAAAGCAACAGAGAAGGATAAAATCTTAGTTGTGTGATAGAATACCTGAAAAAGCAATTCGCTAAGTTCTGGACATTTTTACAGTGGTAATATGATGGGCAAGCCTTGTCATAAAAAGGTAAGGTGGCACCAGAAAATTCAAAATAATAAAAGGGTGCCCTTGGTGACGCATGTGATAAGCCTCATGCCCTTTGAGCTATAAAACGATGCATTAAACTCGGCCAGCCTGACCAGGTAGTACAGGATTGCATATGCAAGACTATTCTGGCCATGATGTTGCTGTTGAAACCCTGCCAGATGATTTTTGAACATGGAGCTTGTCTAAGCTAGTTCCTTATTCATTAAACAATCTGCTCCCTCACAAGCAGTCTGTATATGCCTATCATCTTGACGGAACCCATTCAGGATTGCCTCTGTCTTCACACTTGGGTCTGTGAAGTCCTTAATGACAACATGGGTTCCTAACATACAAGAAAACTAAACAAACCCACTGAATCCCCAATTTGAATAAGGTAGCAAATCCAGCTTGCTTAACTGAAATCTTGATCACAGAAAATTAAAACATCATTTTTAGAGTGATGATCATAAACAGCAATTTCGCTAGTAGGACTGACTAGGAATTTCCTAATTCCAGAATGGGAAAGTGGTCATGTTTCAAACCAGCAGAAACCTATGAGACCAATCATTTGAGTTTGCCAGGGAATGAAGCATTTCCTGGAATGTGGTATTTTCAGTACTAAAACTGGGAAAATCCAAGGTAAACCAGGCAGAGTTGGTCACCCTTAGGGAACCTCCCACTGCTCACCATCTTTCCCCTCGCCTTCCAAAGTCTTGCAGCTCACAGATTCTCCTTGGCAATTCTCTGGAATTGAGCTTCCACTTTGTTTCATAAATATCTGTTTATGTAACCTGCCTCTCCACTCGATGCGAGGGCAGAGATGTGTCTCATTCATTTGTATGTCCCTGAAGTCAGCAACTGAGTCAACCCTCTGCTGAACGTCAACTGAGTGGGGACTGTGATATCCTCAGGCAAGAACTGTATTTTCTGAACAGTGTGCGTACTCCCCGGCTCCCTAAATGGAACTAGTTTGGACAAAAATAGAATCCCTTCAAAGGCTCCACCTTTCCACATTAAACCATGGTTTTTAGAAGACACTTTCATATGCTGGCCATGAGTGCAGTTCAGGAGTCAGACTAACTTGGGTTCAAACCCAGGCTTCACAACTCATTAGCTCTGTGACCGTAAGCAAGTCACCAAACTTCTCTGTACCTCACTTTCCTCACCTGTGTTTCTCATGGTGCTGTTGGGAAGGCCAAATGAGACACCTGTGTGTAGATTACCTATCCCTTAGCTTTATGGTAAGAACCAACATATGGTAGTTATCATTATTCTACTTGAAGTTTTCTTTCTAAGCACCAAGGGGGCAAAGATGACAATAATTACAAAATAATATGTATAATAAGATTTCCCAAGTTCTTTTTATGCCCTGGGGCTCTACCACCATGAATTTTTTATTTTGTATACCAAATATGCACTCTTATAATTATGATAATCTGCCTATGCCTGTAATGAGCATAGTACTATAATCTAAGGCAACAATCCCCAGAAACTCTACTATGTACATGGTTGGGGACTGGGGGTTTCCACATCTCCCTACCCAATCTCCCATTTTATTACTTAAACTTCCCATTCTGTGAGCCATTTACTCAATTTTCACTGAACTTTTCTCAAACCAGAAAGTCACTGGATTTGGTCCAACAGCTATAAAATTTTACTGCTCTCTTTGTTATTGCATAATGATTCCTAAGAGTTAACGTTTTACTTTTCTTCTAAAATAAGGGATTTGCTTAAAGGAAGAAATCTCATTATTAGTACTAATGATGCTAAATCCAGTGCTTTATTACTCTAGCAAGAACTGATAAATTATCTGAACAAAGTTTAAAGTCACAAGCAAAGCACAGGTTATTGGTATAATTTACATTTTCTTCTTCTCCTCTTCTCTTCCTCCTGTTCCTGTTTCTCATTTCTAATTACATATTTAATGTTTACGTACCCAAAGAAGATATCATTCTCTGGGGAATACAAATTGGAAACAACACAGAAATACTACTTAATTAATAATAAATGCTCAAAGTGCTTTATGATGTTGTTTCTTCCAAAATGCTCTGTTTAAATCTGTTTATAATGCTATTCCACAATAAGCATTTCTGATGTAACGCATTCCTTAAAAACAACACATCCTGCAAAAGCATGCACTAAAAATAATAGAGTTTATGTAAAATAAACAATTAAGAGAAAACCATTCAACACTCACACAATTTTGAGAATTCTGAGAAGGTGGTGGTTGTGGCATAGTTTTTGAAGCCCCCTAAATAAATCTTCTTTAAAAATAAAAAGCAACTAAGATACCAAAACATCTACAACAAAATTAAGTGACAAGATACCTCTGAATTCCAAAATCCAAGCAGAAAAGAACAAACACTATATATATTTGTAGTCCAAATATGTTCATATTTGACAAAATGAAGGCTGTAAGAGAAAATATATATGTAGGATGTAATTATATTTGCTATGACAATATAGATATAGTAAAACTATCAAAATGGAAGCATGGGAAGACCATCTGAAAAGTAGAATAAGTTTTCTGATTATCTTATAGTTATTAAAAGATATCAAAACAAATTATTTTAATACTGATTAAATTAATGAAGAATATTAGCTGCTATCGATATCTCTCAAGTAGGGATTCAATAGACATCCAAGGCAGGGGGTAGAGGAGGAATGGATATTTTTTAAAATGTTAGTTAAAGACAATTATTAAAACAAAATGGCAAATCTTTCTAAACACCAAAAAATCTACTTAAAAAATAGAGAGAAGAAACAAATAAAATGGACCACACAGGGAAAGACACATTCTCGGGTGAAAAAAGCAAGGTAGGGAAAATAGTGCAGAGTGTGCAATTATATTTAAGAAAAGAGAAAATGCAAAAGGGAGAATATGAATATATATATCAAAAAAAGCACCCAAAGAATAAAACATAAAATTAATAATAGTGGTGTAAGTAGGGAGGGTTCAGAAACAGAAACCAAATTTCTTCCAATCCTCTTTGTTTAGGATATTTGACTTGGAACCATGTAAATATTTTCAATTATTACAAAAAACATTTAAAGCAATTTTCAAAAATGAAACATAAAATAAAATAAATGTAATTCTGTATCCAGTTATTGGCAAAACCACACAAGAAGACAGTTTTAAGTTACTTTAAAACACAATCATTTGCATGGCATCCTTAGCAGGATATACCTGAAGACAAAAAAAAAAAAAATTGCAAAACAAATTTTTTAATACTTTCAGGTGATCATATTGTGGTGACATTGTTGGTATTGCTAATCTTAGACTGTTATGTGAATATCATGGAATCAAACAAATGAGAAATTATGCAATATTTTAATTCAGTCATTCCCGACAACCTTGAGAACCAGGATTCTCCACATGGAAAAAAGATATAGGTGTATGGTAGAAGAAATTTTAAAAAAACCAGTGTTCTTAAATTTGAACTGGAAGTATCAATATAAACTCATAACTTATCTATTTAAAAAGATATATTTATTATAATATATACATAATGTGTATATATACACATACACACACATACATACATCCATAAATATACATGTATACATTAGCATTCCTAGATCCAGACTGTGGTCTCCAATACCATTCTCAAAAGACTCCGAATATTAGGGCAGAAAATATACAAGATGAGTCTGCAACATCTTGTCAAACCAGACTGCAAGAAAATTATCGAACTACTAAGGATCATATCAGCAGGACACAGGGTCAACTTAAAGAGGCTTCTGTTCCTCTTCACAAAAACTGGAATAATTCGAGTATTAATAATTTTATAAAAGGTGAGAAGTTCAATAACAAATATGTTTAAATTCATGGGGTATAACTATACTTACAAAAAAAAAATACTTGGTTACTAGTGGTAAATAAAGTCCCCCCAAAAAAGAAAAATTAAGCTTTTAACCAGCCTTTCCTATGTGAAGTGAATTATCTGTATAGTAAATAAAAGGAAGATTCACTCTATAAAAATGTTTCAACTAAGAAGTGAAGAAAAAATCATAGAATTAGAATATCACAATTTTGTAAATTGTAGTGAATTAATGGTTCATTAATTGAGCATCAGTGGCTACTGACATCACAGAAAGAGAACCAACCAAACATCCTGTGCCTACTGTTGGAAAAGCACAGCATCACTATGAAGCAGTCATATCAAAAAAAAAAAATGAAACAATAACAAAAAATCTAATCTGAATTTAATAAAGCCCATATTCGCAACTAGCAACTTGTAAGAAATATAATACAAAAGATGTAGAAACCTGTTAAGCTACCTTGCAGTGATGCAATCAACACAGCCCAGACTGTGGAAGCACTATAAGACAAATAATCCAGTTTGTTCTACAGATAAACCAGGAGGGGAAAAAAAGGCTGGTGGGGAGAACCTACAATTCAGAAAAAATTCAAAAGACATATCAACCAATCACATTGTGTGGACTTGACTTGTATTGTGATTCAAAAAAAAGAAGAAGAACTGTAAAAACATTATGGCATTAAAGGCCAGGTGCAGTGGTTCATGTCTGTAAATCCCAGCATTTTGGGAGGCTGAGGCAGGAGGATTGCTTGACACCAGGAGGTTGAGACCAGCCTGGGCAACAAAGCAAGACCCCCACCTCTACTTTTTTTTCAATTGGGCATGATCATACATGCCTATAGTCCCAGCTGTGCAGGAGGATCTTTTAAGCCCAGGAGTTTGAGGTTGTAGTAAGCTGTCATCACACCACTGCACTCCAGCCTGGGTAACTAAGAGAGACCCCGTCTTAAAAAAATAAAAAAACTATGGCATGTATAAGATAGTTGGAAATTTGAACATATTAGATATGAATATTTTATAATATTAAAGAATTATTTTATTATTTTGGTTTTTACAATGCTAAAAAAACAAAAGGAGTCTTTATCTTTTAGAGACACATACTTAACACTTATCAATGAAATCATATAATGTCCAAGAGACTTGCCTCAAAATAATATGGAAAGGGGAAGTAGATAGAGGTAAAGATGAAAATTTACTGTCATGTGTGGATAATTGTTGACCCTAGGTCAAGGGTGGGGAACATTTTCGTGTTGGAAGGCCCCATTAGTTTAGCTATAGACAAATAAGGCCATAGTTAAGAAACTTCAATTAGATATACTTAAAAATATACATTATTTTGTAAAAGTCTAACTACTTTGTACTTAATAATTTCAAAACATGAAAACTGTTTGTTAATTTTAAAGTTAATTAACCTTTTAATGACTTTGTTACATCTGCTTTTTGTAGAAAAGCATTTGAATATTTGGTTGCAGCATGGAAGTCCACAGTTTTAATTGATCCTCTAGATGGATATCAGTCATTTGTGACCTTAAGGGCATCTTGATTTGTGTTGGGCAGGGGAATATAAATTTGCAGCAAAAAGTGGTTGAAAAGCAAGAAAACATTTCTCAGGCATGTTGCTGAAGGAGTAGATATTCTACTGCATTTTTCCAAATATATCTTAGCATCAAACAATGACTTTAAAATGTCATTTGCTGACAGCTCAATCAATTCCATCTATAGTTCTTTAGGTGCCTTGGTGATAACAACTACGCGAGGCTGAAATGCTAATTTGAGTGTGATGTCATGATTCTCAAAGTCAGTGAAACTTTCATTGTATTCTCCAATTAATAGGTCTACAACAGCTGCATATTCTTCAGATGATTCACATAGACCATCCTGTTCATCAATGACCTTTGTTAACTGGAGATAACATTCATCCGAAATTTCCTTTTGAAGAAGTGTCTTGAAAAGGATAGCTGTTTCCAAAATGCTTGGAATTTTTTGCCACATATCATATATAGACTTAGTTTTACCTTGCAAAGAAATATTCAAGTTGTTTTAATTTGACATGACACCATACAGAAATGTTGCATTCCTATAGAAATCATCTTTTGATAATTCACATTGCTGATTCTGTTCTTCATAAAATTTAACTGTCTGTTCTCACAGAGATAAAATTTGGGCTAATACCTGTCCCCATGATAGTCAATAAACTTTGAAATGATATGGCAAATCCATATTGAATACCTCATCATTCAACTTTAGCATGTTATAAAACTGATGATGCCATGTTGCATTTGCATGAATACAGTTAACAACATTTACAACTTTTTGCAAAGTGTCACTTAAAATAGTAGCATTAGCATAGTCATTGTGCTGATGCAAGATACAATGAAAAGAAATGAGAGCATCTGGGATCTGTTAGTACAGATTTTAAATCCTGTGCACTAAACCCTTCACGTTTTCCTGTCATGGAAGGTGCACTGTCTGTACATACACTTACTAAATTTACCTTTTGCACCTCTCCCCCTAATTTAAAATATTTGTGGTTCTGATGAGTGCTATAATGCTGGTGAGCACTGAATTTCTTTAAGGTTGATATTGCAGTATCACAAAACAAGCAAATCATCTTATCTTTAGCAGAAAAGATAATATTGCAATTCCCAATACTCATTAAAAAATCTCTTTTCTTCCTTCAGCCTTCTCTTGATCTTCTTTGACATGATGGGCTGTTAAGCAGACAGAATTAAACACCATCTAGCTGTGCAACTATTCACAAATTCCACTTCAAACAGAAACACAGTGCACCATTGTCAAAAGCTGATAAGAGACTGGTGTACCAGAACCCCAAAAACTCTCACCACCAGCCTTGTGCAGTAGTGGCACCAGTCAGGCGGGGGAAGTTAATGAACGTAGCAGCCATCAATTTAGCCCTTATGGCTTACTAATGTTGTAATTGAGCCAGTGAATCTGAGAGGATTATTTTATTGAAACTTATTTTATTCTTTGGTATAATTCTTTGGTATTTTATTTTAAAAATAAAAGTATAAAAGATGAACCAATATTTGTCCTGTACAACTTGGATTCAGTCTAAAGACCACACTTAAGGATCTAGAAGCCACCAG
>CAUYSK010086580.1:0-13348 GCA_963575035.1 Avahi laniger | reverse complement strand
ATAGCCCCATTTATCTGCGGCGCTGCTTGTCCCTCGCTGCTTCTTTGCAGATTCGCAAAGCCGATCCTGTGGGAGAGCGCCTCACTCGCGTGTGGGTGTCCGTGTTCTTCACCTCCCACTCTGGGAGCAGAGAGCCAGGAGGTCTCCCCTAATCCACCATTTTTTCTCCCCTCCGAGATTTTTCATATTCTTGGTTGAATTTATTCCTAGGTATTTTATTTATTTTTATAGCTACTGTAAATGATATTGCTTTCTTGATTTCTTTCTCAGCTAGGCCATTGTTGATGTATAGAAACGATACCAATTTTTGTGCATTGATTTTGTATCCTGAAACTTAATTAAATTTATTTTTCAAATTTAAGAAGTTTTTCTATTGGATTCTTTAGGTTTCTCTTGATATAAGATCATATAATCAGCGAGGGATAATTGGACTTCCTCTTTTCTAATTTGGATGCCTTCTCTTTCTCTCTCTTGCCTGATTGCTCTGGCTAAGAACTTCCAACTATGTTGAATAAGAGTGGTGAAAGTGAGTATCCTTTTTTTGTTCCAGTTCTTAGAGAGAATGCTTTGAACTTTTCCCCATTCAGTATGATGTTAATTGTGGGTCTGTCACATATGGTCTATATTATTTTGAGGTATGTTTCTTCTATGCCTAATTTGTTGAGGGTTTTTAACATGAATGGATGCAAATTATATCAAATGTTTTCTGCATCTATTGAGATTATAATATGGTTTTTGTTATTGATTCTGTTTATGTGATGTATCACATATATTAATTTGTGTATGCTGTACGATCTTGCATCCTTGGTATGAAACCCACTTGATCATGTTGTATTACCTTTTTGATGTGCTATTGGATTTGGTTTTCCAGTATTTTGTTGAGGATTTTTCATCTATGTTTATCAGAGGTATCGGTTTATAGTTTTTTCTTTCGTTGTGTCCTTTTTTCATTTTGGTATCAAGGTGATGCTGACCTCATAGAGTTAGGGAGCATGACATCCTCCTCAATTTTTTGGAATTATTTCAGGAGGACTGTTATTAGTTCTTTTTACATTCAGTAGAATTCAGCTATCATCCATCTGATCCTGGGCTTTTCTTTCTTGGGAGATATTTTATTATTGATTCAATCTCATTACTTATTATTGATCTTTTCCAATTTTCTATTTCTTTGTGGTTCAATCTTGGTAGGTTGTATGTTTCCAGGAATTTATCCATTTCCTCTAGTTTTCTAGTTTGTGAGCATATAGTTGTTCATAATGATCTCTTATAATCTTTTGTACTTCTGTGGTTTCAGTTGTCTCCTTTTCATTTCTGTTTGTTTATTTGTGTGTTCTCTCTTCTTGGTTATTAGAGCAAGCAGTTTATCAATTTTTTAATATTTCTTAAGAACCAATTTTTCATTTTGTTAATCCTTTGTGTAGTGTTTTTTCCTCTATGTCTTTACTTCTGTTCTAATCTCTCTCATTTCTTTATTCTGCTAATTTTGGGTTTGCTTTATTCTTGCTTTTTTAGTTGCTTAATGTGAATCATTCAATTGTTAATAAGAAGACTGCCCTTTAGAGAAATCTACAAAAGGGATACGTGACTGTTGCTAGCCACCTTTGGAGGGCTAATACAACACAGGATGTCAGCAGAGAAAAAGCAATATCCTTAATCAAGGTCACAAGCTAATGATGCCAGTTCTGGATGCCATCTGTACTGGGTCATAGTTTCCCCCCAAATTTCATGTCTGCCTGGAAGCTCAGAATGTGACCTTATTTGGAGATAGGATTTTTACAAATATAACCAAGTTAAGATGTGTTCATACTGGATTAAGTGGACCTTAATCCAATGACTGGTATCTTTCTAAGAAGAGGAAAGTTTGCATCCAGAAATACACAGACAGGCAGGGATAAAGGGCATGTGAAGATGAGGCAGATTATGGAGTGATGCAGCTATAAACCAAGGAACTCCAAATATAGCCAGGCACAAACTAGGAAAAAGTCAGGGAAGAATCCTCCTCTAGAGTCTTCAGTGAGTGCATTGCCCTGCCAACACATTGCTTTTGGACTCTTTGTAACAGAACTGTGAAGGAATACATTTAATTTAAGCCACTCAGTTTGTGTTACTTTGTTATGTAACAAAGCCCTAGAAAACTAATACAATATCTCAGAACAATAGATAAAAAAGTAGAACTGACTTGTGAAGGTGTCTCAGGCAAGCAGAGCAGGCCATACTGAAGTGGAGCCATGTAAGGGCTTCCTGAGGACGAATGCCCTCTAATATCATTGAGAAGGATGAAGGAAATGTGTGTGAAGACTGTAGCAAGTGAAATCAAATTAAGGAAAAGTAGTTTCTGGTACTATGTGAAACAATTAGTTTCTTATCCCCAAACCTAGAAACTGAGCTGGGGTAGAATGCGGAAGTTTGAAGCAGGGATATACAACAGGGATTGTGACAGGTTTAGGTTATGCAAAAGACATCATTAGGTTGCACCTATTAGAAACCCGAAGTGTTCATTATGAGAGGGTGATACCCATTCTCCTGTATTCATTCCAGAAAAAAATTGAACGTATGGGGTGATTAAAGCTTATTTACATGTGGAAAAAAAAGAAATCAAGTTCAGGGTTTCACAATTGAAAGCTGTATGAGTGTAATTAAGAATCTATAGTTTGTAATATAACTTTTGTGTTTGTGAGATTTTAGTTTTCTTGTGCCTCCTACTCAATATTTTAATAAAATTTTTAGCCTTGCCTCAAGTGAACTGGGAGAAATTATTTTACTCCTCTTGGAAAGGTTCCTCCAGCTTTCATTTCACCCAGTATCCAGGTAACAGAATGAAGGCAGCTCTTTCAACTCAAGAGACTGAGAAGGGTAGAAGAGTTTCCACAGATACCAGTGTCATAGTCTGTTGGGATACTATAACAAAAGACCATAAATCGGGTGGCTTATAAACAACAAAAAATTATTTTCTCACAGTTCTGAAATCTGGGAGGTCCAAGATCAAGGTTCTGGCAGATTTGATATCTGATGAAAGCCCACTTTCTGGTTGTTTTCACTGTGTCCTCACTTGTTGAAAAGGGACCTGGAGTCCCAATCATGAGGGTTCCAACCTCATGAACTAATCATGTCCCAGAGGGCCCATCTTCTCATACAAACACCTTGGTGTTTGAATATCAACAGATGAATTTGGGTGGGGGAACACAAACACTTATACTATAGCTTCAAGGGAATACAAGAGGATCAGACTCGATGCTGAGCTTGGATGTTAATTAATTTAGGCCTGAGATTTTCCCTTACACTCCCAAAAAGCCAGCTGACAAATGCTCTTAATATCTGGTGATTTTCACTTGATGTCAAAAGAATAAGACGTATACCCGATGTTGGCTAGGGTCTCTCTGCTTCCTGCTGTAATCCAAGTGAGGATGTAAGGTATGACAGCATTCTTTGTGACATATTTCATCTTCCTCATGCTGACAACTGATAATTTATAATCATTAGAATTTTGTCAATTTTAACTTTGTTTCTGAAATGTCCTGATTATTTTAGCCTTGACTGAATATCCCCTAATCTCCCTCAAATCCTAAGAACCACCTCAAGAAACATTCCAACATAGACTACCATGGAAGTCGTTCATAGAAGACAGATTTCCACTAAAAGAACATGTGGCTTCCTTAAAACATACGTATCAGCCCCAGGGTACACCCAGAAGCAGCTCTGAAATATGAGCTTTATATTTCTTCCCTTCTTTTGTTTGCTATCTCTTTTAATCAACAAGACTTTTAATCACCTAGTGTCCTGGGGAGAGTAGAGTGGTTGATAGCACAGACTCTGGAGCCACGCTGCCCAGATTCACGTCTCCGCTCTGATACTTGCAGGCTCTGTGACACTGTGCATGCTTTCATGAGTTAATCTATAGTAACCTCAATATAAGAATTTTTGGCTGGTAATGGTGGCTTGTGTTTGTAATACCAGCATTGTGAGACCCCATTTCTCAAAAAAAAAAAAAAAAAGAAAAAAGAAAAAAATTGCATACCTGTAGTCCCAGCTACTAGGGAGGCTGAGGAGGGAGGATCACTTGACCCAGAAATTTGCATAGCTTACTTGCAGTAAGCTATGATGACATCACAGCACTCTAGTAGGGGCAATAGAAAGAGATTCTGTCTCAATAAAAAAAAAGAAAAAAGAAAGAAAGAAAAAGGAAGGAAGGAAGGAAGGAAGGAAGGGAGAAAGGAAGGAAGGAAAGAAAGAAAAGAAGAAAGAAAGAAAGAAGGAAAAAAGAAAGAGAGAAAGAAAGAAAGTAAAAGAAAGAAGAACGAAAGAAAGAGAGAGAGAAAGAAAGAAAAGAAAAAGAAAAGAAAAAAGGAAAAATATTTGCTCTTGTCTTTATGTTTAGCTGAAACTGAGTAAACAAGCTCCTGGAAATTGTTTTCAGAAGTTTGTATTTGCTTATATTGAGCACTTTTTCTCATACAATGGTAAAATTTAAAGCAAAATCTTGCAGTAAAAGTTAAAGTGCTTTTATAAAATGATGTATTCTTTTACAACAGTAATATTGTTGCAAGAGGTAACATTGTATTTTAGGTCTACAAATACACAAAACAAGCGATGAAATAATTACTCCCATTGCAACTAGTATCAAAGATTGTTATTATTATAACTTAAGAACACTTGGTCAATATTGTCTGTGTACTAAAACTGATAATTAAAAAAATCAATATTCCATCTGTTAAACCTGGTTTCTGCTAATTCTATTTAATTAGAATAAATTAGAAGTTACCAGTGAACAGGAATTAAATTAATATATTTTTACATTTAAATATATTTTATATGTCAGAATTTCTTATTTCAGGCATTTCCTTCACTTTGTCATATATATTATGTAATCCCAAACACTACGCACAGTGTTTCCTATTATTAATATCTTACATTGATATGGTATATTTCTCACAAATAAAGAACCATTTTGGATACTTTACTAACTAAAGTCCATATTTTCATTCAGATTTTCTTAGCTTTTACATATGGTCATTTTTTTCTGTTTCACAATCCCATTTGGGACACATTATATTTAGGCTCTTCTTAGCTACAGCAGTTTTGTTATATGGATGAACTGTAAAACAGTGAAGACAGGGATTTTAGTGTGCCTGTCACCAGAATAGTGTACATTCTTAATCTATTGCCTTGAAGCCTGTATCCCTGTTGGCTACGATCTTGTTCTTCCTCAGGTGAGGCAGGAAGCCTCACGGAAGCTTAAATGAGATGATTGCCCTACCCCAGCTGAGACAAGGCTCTGGCAAAGTCTTTTCCTCTGGAGAGTAGGCCTTTGCTATGGAGAAGGCTACCGGTGCATTTTATATTAATTCATCATCCCTTCACCTAGCCAGAGCCATGAAAGGATCTTAAATCTATGAGAATCCAGTGATATTCCTAGAAGGAAAGCTTACAGAGGTGTGGGGGCTTCTGAGACTATAATCCCAGAATTTTCCCACCCTCGTTCTAGTCCACACTCAGCCTCCAGAAATTTATCAAAATTACGATTATATGTTTCCTACTAATTTGTGGCTCCAGAAGCAGCTTCTGCTATAACACTCTGAATGCATCTGTCTCCCTAGATGTTTTTAGAGTTTGCCCTGAAACCTCAGTGCTTTGATAGGTTCAAGAAAAGTCGTTGATTTTTAGTTTTTCTGAATTTTTCTTGTTGTAAGAACAAGAGTGGCAACTTTCAAGCTCTTTACATGTTGGAGTTATAACCAGAAGTCATATACTGTTTCTTATACGGTATATGCTTGTTACAATTATTCTTCTAATATTAGTCACAGATCTGAAGGTTGACTTCCTGTGTGAGATGCTAGATTGTAGCTTCTAAGAAAATATTGCTAATACTTTACAAGGTAAATTTAAAACTGAAGAACTATTAATAATATTCGGAATTTATCTCTGTTATTTTTATTTTGCTTAAACAGGTAAAAATTGTTTTGTCATATGAATTCTGCAAAGCAGTGTGTCAAGGAAAAGAATAATGTATCATAATAGCACACATTGGTATTATTAAAAACATTGTAATTTGTATGTATGCCATTAGTGGAATTGAATAGATTGGAAAATTGTTCTGAGGTTAGAAGTCTCTATTTAATATCTCTGGTTGGATTATCATTCCTTTGGCCTGTAAACCAGGATTCCATGAAACTGTGAGCATATGAGATAATGTCTGAAGCATGAAATATTCAAACTTTTATTTCATGTAGTCAAATCTCTTAAATGTAAGCCAGGAGCTCTGTCATTATCATCATAATAGATTTTCCAAACATGAATTTAAAAAAAACCTAATAAGAAGTTAAAAAAAAAGAAGTTAGGGATATAGTTTAGTTAAATGTTCTAAATATCAATTGAGGTTTATGTTAGGTTGGAGAATAATTTTTAAAATTAATTACTTAATATTTGTATTAATGCTTAATGTTTTTATATGTTTATGGGCCTCATGTGATATTTTGATATATATGCATAGCGTATGTAAGGATCAAGTCAGGGTACTTAGGATATCCATCACCTTGAACATTTGTCATTTCTCTGTGTTGGGAACATTTCAAATTTTCCCTTCTAGCTATTTTGAAATATACAATATATTGTTGTTAATTATAGTCACTTACTGTGCTATCAAACACTGGAACTTATTCTTTCTATCTAACTTTATGTTTTTATCCATTAACCAATCTCTCTTCACCCCCTTTCCACACATGCACACACACACCCCTTTTCCAGCCTCTGGTAACTGTTCTTCTACTTCCTACCTCAATGACATCAACTTTTTTAGTTTCTGCATAGGAGTGAGAACATGTGATATTTGTCTTTCCATGTCTGGCTAATTTCACTTAACATAATGAGGTTAGAGAATATAATTAAAATGGTACAAGAACTTTTCCTAATGCAAATCAATAGTAACAATTACAGCAACAACAAAAGAACCCTCTGAAATAACACCAGTTTTAAATTTTAGAAATCAAAAGAAAAATTGCACAACAGAATTGCTTCATTGAAGAAAAGCCACTTTGCCAAGTTTTGCTTGTCAATGATCCTTTACAACTTTTTTAGGATTTGCAGCATTCTTTCTGTCCAATGCTTTGCTTGAGGATAAGGCATAATAAAGAAAACACAAAAAATGGTCCTTGTCTTCAAATTTCTTAATTTCCTCTAAAATAAATGTAGACTTATGGTCCAAATTACAGTGTCTGGCTGTGGTGCATTATATAGCATTAGCACAAAGCCATGCTGGTTGCTGGAAAGATGTGAGATGGAAATAAAGGCATTTGGGCTTCAGGCAATAAGGCCCCACCACGATGAAAGACTTCTGTAATATCTATTTGAAATCAAGTAATAAGTATTTTTGAGCAACTTTTCTTAGTTATTTCTTCTGGGAAATTCTTTGGGAAATTTTATAAATGATGTAATTTTCATAGTTTCTTTAAATATTTGAAGAAGACCACTATCAACATGTAAAATGTGTTAAACAGCTAGCTCTATGTCAGGCACTCTGGTAGGCACCTTACATATGTTAAGAATAATTATAACTATACTTTTAGTACTACTTTTTCCAAACAATACAATAATCACTTCCACATAATTATTTAATTTGTTAATGGGACTTCATATTTTCTTAGACAACGTTTCTTTCTTTTTCTTTTTAAGTCATCCTCTAGGACTGTGGTCCCCAGCCCCTGCCCAGGACCGGTCTGAGGCCTGTTAGGAACCCAGCAGCGCATCGCTGCCTGAGCTCCGCCTACCACCCCTCACCACATCCATGGAAAAGTCGTCTCCCATGAAACTTAGGAATCAGGCCTCACAGCAGGATGTGAGCAGCGGGTGAGCAAGTGAAGCTTCATCTGTGTTTACAGCTGCTCCCGATCGCTGGCATCACCACCCACAACCTCCGCATCGCCCCCTACCCTCCCCAGGCCCCCGGGGCAAAATCGCCTTCCATGAAACTGGTCCCTGGTGCGAAAAATATTGGGGACTGCAGTAAGATCTAGGGCCAACATCTTCTACTTGTGTCAAAGAACCTTGTTACTTTGCCCAGCGACATCAGATTCTGTGTATTTTTTAAGTGTCTGTGCTCCTGCCTCAATCTCCTCCCCATTTGGGTTCTGCTAACAGCGAACAACTTCATTTTTTTAGGTGTAGTTACCAGATGCATCCTAATGCCCCCACTCCCTTCTTTCAAACATCAAGTCCTTGTTTAGACTCTTTGGAACTAAGTCCTGGACTTTTCATTTACAAAGTAATCTTAGGCAAAATATGAAACCTCTCTGGGCCTCAGTTTTCTCTTCTATAAAATGGGGATAAAGACAATATCTAACTTTGGGACTTTTATGAGGAATAAATAGCTCAGCAAACATAATATACATTAAATAGTGCCTAGGACTAAAAATAATAGCCATTATAATTATTATTATAGATTCTGTGCTGCACACCATAAATACTAATACATGTATATACATATGCACATATGCATGTATGTAGGTATTTATTAGTATTCATGGTATGCAGCTAGGTTCTAAAATAATAATTATAATTACATGAATGCTTAAGACTTCCCAGCCCTAAGTTATAGAAGGTTATGACATTAAACAAAATGGGTAAGTTTAGAGAAAATATTATATAATCAAATATTTAAAAATGCTTAAAATGTCACTTGCCTATATAAAGCAGACTAATAACAGTAAAAATATGTTACAATTTACACTGAGTTTTTCTTTTATCTTTTTCTAATTGATAAATTAGCAGGTCTATTTTAATGTAATGTCTATATTTAATGTAAAACTCGTTTCAGCTGCTTTGATTTTCAGTTTTCTTTCAGAATCTTGCTCTTCGTAAGAAAACTTTTTTCAAACAACTTGTGTGTGTGTGTATATATATGTATAATATATATGTATGTATATACATATATATTAAACCCTAACCCTATATATACATTATATTATACATATATATTATATATGTAATCATATATTAACATCCTTATACTTTAGACAAGTAAATCTACAAATGAAATTGATGAAATAAATGAATAGTTGGCATGAATGACTTTGAGTTCTTCAATAGAATTTTTTCTTAAGCTTCAGTGAAATTTTATTAATATTTTTTTGAAATGAACTTTCTGAATGAGGAGTTGGCACCTCACTTGTGAAATATACAAATTCATTACACTAACATTTTAGCTATTCTTTATACATGTCAGGCTCATTCTTGCCCCTATGTCATTGAATTTTCTGTTTCTTATGCCTAGAACATCCTTCTCAGCTTGTGCCCTCACTCTCTTTCAATCTTTAATGAAATGTCACTTTTCCAGCATGGCGTTCCTTGGTCACTCCATTTAAAATTTTTTTGTTTTTATTTCAGCATATTATGGTGGTACAGATGTATAGGTTACGTATGTTGCCCTTGGCCCCCCTCCCTGCCCAAGTCCAAGTTTCAAGTGTTCCGTTTAAAATTTTGATGTTACCTCCCATACTCCCTACCACTCTCACCTGCTTTATTTGTGTTGTTAGCACTTAACATTAATATGTCAAATATTCTATTTATCTTTCTATCTGAATTTTTTCTATCTTCCCCCATTAGAAGGCACAAATTTTTATCTCTTATTTATTGCTTTATCTGTAGTGCCTAAAACAATGGCTTTGAATAGTATAATCCCCAAACTTATTTCATTGTGCTCCTTATATAATATAACAGGAATTTTGCAAGGAGTTGAGAGGAAAGGCAAAATAAATCTCTTTACTGCATGGATCTAGATTCCAGAAACCTCTATTCTGAGGCCCAAGACTCATAGTCCAGTAGTAAGGTTTTGATGTTGAGTCATTATGAGCTTCTAAGAACTACTACCACAGCTATATCTACTATTGTATTATTCTTCATTTAGTGTCTCATCACACAAATTTGCTTTCTTTCTATGACATTCAGAGGCATGTTTTATAATTTAAACTTTAAGAAAATTTAATTTTTCTAAGACTTAAAGATTTTCAAATATTCTTGAGCAGTCAAAATGTCAATATGAAAGTTTCTCATGCCTCTTATTATAGTTATTATTTTATATGATAAGTCTAAATCAATATTCAGTAGTAGAATTAGGCCAATATTCATTTTGCTATCCCTAACCCCTAGAAAGTATATATAGCCTGCAGAATTTGAGCCCTGAAATAGTTAAACATGGACAACCCAAAAGACCTCATGAACAGGGGTATTTTTTTGGTATTACTCAGAAAGTATTATGATGTCCATACTTCTATTTGCTGTGAGATAAATTTCAGCTCATATTTCAATCAGTAATTTTCTCATCTTACCAAAAGACATTGGAAACATTCCACCTTTTTGCTCAGCATAGTGATAGAGAACATCACTATATAACATTGAGCTCTGAAATTGGAGAGAAAACTGCAGAGCCCTGTACACAAAGAGGAAGCCAATCCCAGCTAAAGCACACTCAGCTGTGGATCTTTGTAGGGGTTACTAGCTATTATCAAATCAAAGCCTTAGCCATATCACTTACTAGAGCTTTTGCTGAATGGTTAAAATATTTAATAAGTGCAAGAAAGGTGTGAAAATTTGTCCTGGAATTATTAAAAAGAACTTAATACAAGAAAGCAGCATCATAAACAAGAAGGGAATTAAACAGTTGCAGGGGGACATAGTAGCCAAGCTGAGATAATGTAGGAAAAGAGAGACGTTCGGGTGGAAGAGACACATTCTCTTGGCTATTCCTAGTGAAACACATCACTGCTTCCTTTATAATGTATCATCTGGGTGCATATTTGGAGAAATGCATGTATAGATGCCCTTTGTTAATATGGCTTACTCATTTACAGTTAATAGGCTACTTGTCATAGATACTTTACACATATATATTCTATATATATGCATGTTTTACATATAAATATGTATGATATATATGTGCATACTATTAAACTACCTCAGGTATTATTAAAGATATGTATCTCGACAGGCTGATTTCTTCCAGGATGTTGTTGTGCAGAGAGGGAAAACAATCTAGAGCACTCATCAGATGTTAGCTGAGATAATATATAAGGTAGCTCTTGAAACACAATAAGCAATGTGCAGATGATGTGAAATATAGAATTATATTTCCCTGAAAAAGCATAGCTAGTAATAGCTAGCATTTATTTATTCAACAAAGATTTTTGAGCCCTTAATAATGTTGGGTTTTTTTTTTCAGCAAAGTGGGGTCATTTCACTTCCCTTCTCTGTAAAAGTTTTATATAATTACATTTTTGAAAGAGTGGTGCTTTACTATGCTCACTAGCATGCCAACTGCTTTCTATAGATTATCTCATGTAATCAGTCCACAATGCTAAGGTGTAGGTTTGATTCTAAATGGGAAAACTGAGACAAAGACTTTGGATATATATATATTAAGTTAGTGGCAGAAATGAGATATGAAGACTGGTCTCCCCGACTTAAAGGCCCAAGCTTTTAACCAAGGAGTCACTACCTACTTCCCCATTTCAATTCTGCCTCAAGCACATAACAGAGGCCTATAATAGCTTTGGGTTCTTTGCATTACAGAAGCTCACTGCCAGAGTCTATATAGCCTATTACTAATACATGCTACCAATATTTTCAAACACATTAATTTGTTGAACTAATTGAATCACTAAAGGCATAAAAGAGGGATTTTATATTTCTCAGTGACAATAATTTTCTGAACAAGTGAAATCCTGGTTCATGTGTTAGCACATATAAACAAAGATCTGCCAAGTTTGGGTTAGTTGTAAATACTTTTCCAGTATTGTTTGTCCATGAAAATATTGCTCTAGGAACCCAGAGATTGCTCTCCGAAAACTCTTCAATGTAAAAATCAGAGCAATGTAGGAGATCAGATCATAACTCTGAAGTATAAAAATGACAAACTCATCTTTAAATGAATGAGCAATCAATCCCTTCTTCTCATGGGCTGAATTGTGTACTCCCAAAATGTATATGGTGAAGCCCTAATCCTCAGTACCTCAGAATATGAATGTAGACAAAGGGTCTTAAAAAGGTGATTAAGTTAAAATGAGGCCTTTAGAGTGGGTCCTAATACAATCTGATTGCTGTCTTATAAAAAGAAGAAATTTGGACACACAAAGAGACACCAGGTATGTATATGCACATATATATGTAAGGATGCAGCCAGAAGGTGGCCAACTGCAACCCAAAGAGAGAGACCTCAGAAAAAAACAACCCCGCTACCACAATGATCTTGGACTTTCAGAAGTATGAAAAAATAAATTTCCATTGGTTAAACCACCCAGTCTTTGGTATTTGGTTATGGCAGTCCTAGTAAACAAATCTATTTCTTTACTCACATTAAAACAGACTTAAAATCCCATGTACCTTAACTTCTTAAAAAATGGATTGATCACTGCAGTTAAACACAGGCATTGTGGCTGTGGAAAGGGTAAAGTGAGGGGATACATGGTGGAAAAGCAATTGGTTTGCAATTCAGTATCTTACAGGTCAAACGAATCATTTCTTAGCTGTCTCTTTTTTCAACTGGTTTTATTAATCATTTTTGAAATCAGACTCGAGGAATGATATTCTATAAAAAATACAATGTTATGAAAATAAAATCTGAAAAGTCCAGGCTCTATGAACAACCAAGTAGAGAAGATATCTCTGCAAAAATTGTCTAAAAATCTCTCAAACGAGCCCTTTAAGTCAATCAGAAACAAAACTCAATTTTGCTTGTTAAACTCTTACTGTAAGTATAGCAGAGCGCAGCACTTTAGATATTAACCTATGTAGTTTCGACATTAATTGTTATTAGATTCTCCTGGCAAGTTTTTTTTAAGATTTCTTTTCATAAATTTCTGAAATGAAGATTTAATCTAATTATAGGAAGCCCCTCTAAATGCAACTGGAATAAATAAAACACTTTGTGACTGTAACAAGGTAAGCCAAAGTTGATATGAAAAAACACATACTCAGTAATACCTTTAGAGAACTGGTATCAAAATGCTAAGTAAATTCATATGTTTGGAAGAATTTACAGGATTTCTGGAAATGAAAGAGCATTCCGGTGAGTAAGTAACAACAACCTATGATACTGTGGAAAATTTGGAAAGACAAACAAACATACTATAATGTCAAATTTTCTTTTTTAGTGATTTTGAATTCAGCAATGCCAAAGCAAAGTCTCTATTTTTTTTTTTTTTTCACTGTTTTAAACTTTTTTTTTTTTTTTATTTCAGCATAATATGAGGGTACAGATGTTTAGGTTACGTATGTTGCCCCTGCCCCTCCTCCCCCCCTCAGTCCAGGTTTCAAATATGTCCATCCCATTGCGTGGTGCACATTGCACTCTTTGTGTACACAT
>CAUYSK010086579.1:0-34313 GCA_963575035.1 Avahi laniger | reverse complement strand
AAGTAATCAGGAAAAGCCAAGCCACACCTTTAACACTTTGCTTAGAAATGTCTTCAGCTAGGAACGCATTCTACTAAGTGAAGTATCCCAAGAATGAAATGACAAGCACCACATGTGATGATCAACACAGAAGTGCACATATAAGAATAATATCTATTGGATGTTGGGCAGGGGGGAGGGGGGAGGGCGAGAAGGGAGAGGGGACGGGTATATACATACACAAAGAATGCAATGTGCACCACCTGAAGGATGGACGTATTTGAAACTCGGACTTAGGGAGAGGAGGGGGACAAGGGCAACATACGTAACCTAAACGTTTGTACCCCCATAATATGCTGAAATAAAAAAAATACCATTCTCAATCTAGAGCAGATTCAATGTTTAAAGAATTAGAAAGATTATAGAAAGCTTAAACTATATAATCAATAAGACAAATGCTATAGATTTTAAAATTTGGTAAAATCAAATGCACCATCTTTTCAAATGTGTAGGGAACATTGATTATATCTAAGATAACAAGAAAAATTTTTAAAGTTCTGAGCAAAATAAAATAATATAAAGAACTTTCTATGATTGTAATGGTATAAAACTGGAATCCAATTTTTGTTTAAACCTTCCAACTGCAAAATATAAAAAAAAGCCATTAAATAACTTTTGGATCTTAAAAATAATAAGTGATAATTGATACAATTCCATATATGTGGGATGCATCTAAAGTAGTTATGTGTGTGTAAAATTATATAGCTATATAAAAAAGAAAAATCATAAACTTAACTTCGACTCAAAAATCTAGAAAAAAACAAAAATTAAATTAAAAAATACACAGAGTAAAATTAATAAGAACAAAATCAGGGAGTAATCAGAAAACTAAAAAATGTAGTGGAATTAATTCATAAATCCCAAAGATGGTTTTTGAAATAAATCAACAAAATAGACAAAAAACACTATTTAATCAAGAAAAAAAAAATCAGATATCCCCAAGGAAAATAATCATCAAAGCAGAGGAAATATTAAAAATCATAAGAGCATAGGTGGCAAAAATGTATTCAAATAAATATGGAAATATAAATCAAATTAGTTTGAAAAGAATAACACACTCTAAATCTGACTCTATAGGGACAGAAAGTTGCCCTATAAGAAGTTACACACTCGCAGTCCTACACCCATATGATTTCACAGGGGAATTCTACAAACCTTTGATGATCATACAACTTCAGTGAAACCACTACAATTATCAGCCATTATTTGGTCTTTAAAAAATTAATAAGTAAATAGAGGAAAGATCCAAAATCATTTTATCAAGTGAGTATAATAATAATATACTCCCAAATCTGAAAAAAATGCACCAGAAAAAGAAAACTAAAAATTAATCTCACTTATGAACATTGTTGCAAATTCTTAATATGCAACAGCTCATTAAATATTTTAATCATCATGACAAAGTAGGATTCATTCCAGAATTGCATGAGTAGTTCAATATTAGGAAATCTATTATTCATAGATTGAAGAAACACACTTCTATTTAATTTTCACAGATACAAAAAGTGCTTTTTGAAAAATGTTAATATCTATTTATGCTAAAAACTCTTAAGGTAGAATTGCTGACACATCTTATAGATCAAGAAAGTGAGTAGGATGTGAGGGCATTTGTAAAGGCAGATTCAACGGATCTTGACAACTCACTGGATTTTGAGGACAAGAATGTGGGAAGAATTTAAGATGATTCCAAATTATCTAGCTTGGATGCTTGTATTCTGCCAAAAAGGAATATAGAGGAATGCAGAGGACATACAGATTTGCAAAAACAAATTATGAGTTTGGTTTCGGTTTTCTTGAGTCAAAGAATCAGGGTAATATTGAAATATTTATGTCCACAATCAGTGAGGAAATGAGGATTTGAGGCTATAGACCTATGAAAGACATGGCTCTGGAGACATAAATTCTACCATCAGAAATTTAGTGGTGAGAGCTGATTTTATGTTTTGTAGAATTATTGTAATACATACATTAAAAATGCTATTGGATCCATTTTTTGGAAGTGAAAATATTCCACATATTCTCTTTTCTCTTGTAAACATTAGCTTCCCTTATGTTTAATGTAAATGCTATTCAAAGGTATAAAACATTACTATAGCTCTTATTTGATAGCTTTTAGAGTGCTATTTATATTTAAAGATATTTTACAAGCTTTAATTGGAACAATATTAGATACTGAGAAGCTCTTACCCCTTGTAAAAGGGAGTCGGCCAGAGATATGTTAAAAATAAAAGTCTAGTGTTTATAGCTGTTATTGGCTCATTTTAGAAAGTCTATTTTAATTCAAATGTGTCTCCACTGCAGAAAGGAGAGATATCTATATTTAAGTGACTCCTTTGAGCCAGAAACCTAGCATTTCTTATTTAATTTTGAGGCAGACCAGGGTTTGAATCCAAACCAATCTGACTCTCCTCTTGTGACTCTAAGGTAGGATATTATCTCTGGATTCTTTTGCAATTAACCCAAATACAAATAGGTGGATCATCTAATAGACATTTTTGACATTATGGTTGATATGAATGATGATATTAATAACTACCATTTATTGAAGGCCTTCGACTGCTAGGAACTGTAAGAGTTCTAGGAGGTCTATTGTTTTCTATGACTTTTAACACTTAGGAAAAGACAATGAGATATTGATATAGTGTCATTTTACTGGAAGAAATCAGACTCAGGATTGTTAAGTAATGTGCAAAAAACTTATTTAAACCTGGTGGCACCAAATTTGTTTTGGATAATGAATAAATGAATGGTGAGTGCCAGGGCCAGAATTTCTGCCTGGTTCTTTTTGAATGCAAAACGTGTGCTCTTCTACTTGCCAGTCTGGTGGGTTTCCAGATTAGCTCTATTTGCCATCTGCCTGACTTTGCCCACCATGAGAAAACATGCCCCCTAACTGGCATGTGAGAGTTTTATTTTCCAAAGATGGTAATCTTGTTTCCTTCCATCCCACACACTCTTTTAGAAACCTACTGTAATAGTTCCCTATCAGGATGTATAGTCTAAATTGACTATAAATGTGGGGATTTATTGCTGGTTTCCCTATTCTGTTCCATTGATCTATGTGTCTGTTTTTATACCAGTATCATGCCATTATGAATATTATAGCTTTGTAGTATAATTTGAAGTCAGGTAATGTGATTCCTTCAGCTTTGTTCTTTTTGCTCAGGAGGGCTTTGGCTGTTCTAGGATTCTGGGAGAATCTTTTGGGATTTCATATAAATTTTGGGATTACATTTTCTATTTCTGTGAAAAATACCATTGGTATTTTTGGAATTGCATAGAATCTGTAAATTGTTTGGGGTAGTATGGGCATTTTAACAATATTGATTCTTCCACTTCATGAACATGAAATATATTTCCAATTTTGTATACTCTTCAATTTCTTTCATCAATGTTTTATAGTTTTCATTGTAGAGATCTTTCACTTTTTTTTATTTTTTATTTCAGGGTATTATGAGGGTACAAACATTATGGTTACACTTTATGTCTTGGGTTCACCCAAGAGAGGGTTAAAGGCATGCCCTTCCCCCCTGCAATGCTCCCCATGTCCTTTAGTTGTGGGTTTATCACCCCCATCCCCCTAATCCATGGAGAGTATTACTGCCATGTGATCAATATTTTATTTTATTTGTACCTAGTGTAAATGAGCTTACCTTCTTGGTTCTTTTTATTCAGATTGTTTGCTGTTGGCATAGAGAAATGTTACTGATTTTTGTCCATTGTTTTGGATCCTACATCTTTACTGAATTTATTTATAAATTCTAATAGTTTTTTTGATGGAGTCTTTAGGATTTTCTAAACATAAGATAATATTATCTGTAAAGATAATATTACCTCTTTCTTTCCAATTTGGATATGCTGTATTTTTTCTCTTGTCTAATTGCTCTGGCTAGGACTTCTGGTACCATGTTTAATAAAAGTGGTGAAAGTGGGCATCCTTGTCTTGTTCCAGATCTTAAAGACTTTCAATTTTCCCATTCAATATGATACAAGATGTAGTTTTGTCGTATGTGACTTTTATCATGTTGAGGTATGTTCCCTTCTATACCCATTCTTTTGAGAGTTTCTATCATGAAGAGATATAGAATTTATCAATTTTTTTGGCATTTATTAAAATGATCATATGGTTTTTGTCCTTTGTTCTGTTGATGTGATGTATTACAATTACTTACCTGCATCTATTGAACCATTCTTGCATCTTTGGGATAAATCCCACTTAATCATGATGAATGATTGTTTCAATGTGTTGTTGAATTCAGTTTGCCAATATTTTGTTGAGGATTTTTGCATCTATGTTCATCAGAGATATTGTCCTATAGTTTTCATTTTTCTTTTGTCTTTGTTTGGTTTAGGTAACAGGAAATACTGGCCTTGTAGAATGAGTTTGAAAGTATTCTTCTCTTCCTCTATTTTTTTTGGAATAGTTTTACATTGGGGAAATAATAGTCTTTTTAATAAACGGTACTGGAAAAACTGAACATCCATATGCAGAAAGTAAAACTATACCCATATTTCCTGCAATATACAAAAATCATATAGGAATGAATTAAAGACTTAAATCTAAGACCAGAAACTATAAAACTGGTAGAATAAAATATTGGAGAAACACTAGGACATTGGTCTGGTGGGCAATGATTTCTTGAGTAAGATCTCCAAAGCACAGGTAACCAAAGCAAAAATGGACAAAGAAGATCACATCAAGCCCCAAAGCTTCTGCACAGCAAGGAAACAATCAATAAAATGAAGAGAAAATTCACAGAATGGGAGAAAATAATTGAAAATCACTGTCTAACAAGAGATTAATAACCAGAACGTATAAAGAGCTCAAACAACTCAATAGGAAAAAATAATCTGACAAAGTTGGGCAAAATATCTGAATAGACATTTCTCGTAAGAAGACATACAAATGGCTAACAGGTACGTAAAAAGATGGTGAACATCACTAACAATCAGAGAAATTCAAATAAAATCTACAATAAGATATCATCCCACTCCAGTTAAAATGACTTTTATCTAAAAGACATGGAATGACAAATACTGGTGAGGATATGGAGAAAGGGGAACTCTCAAACACTGTTGGTGGTGATGTCAATTAATACAGCCGCTATGGAGAACAGCACAGAGGTTCCACAAAAAACTAAAAACAGAACCATCACATGATCCAGGAATCCAACTACTGGGTCTACATGCAGAAGAAAGAAAATCAGCATATTGAAGAGATATTTGTACTCCCATGTTTATCACAGCATTATTCACAATAGCCAAATATGAAATTAGCCTAAGTGTCCAACAACAGATGAATGGATAAAGAAAATGTGGTACATATTCACAATGGAATATTTTTCAGCCAGAAAAAAAAAAATCCTATCATTTGCAACAAAATGGATGGAACTGGAAGACATTATGTTAAGTGAAATAAGACAAGCACAGAAAAATAAATATCACATATTGATATGGGGAGCTAACCAAATAAATAAACTCATGGAGATAGAAGTATGGTTATCAGAGGCTGGGAAGGGTAGCGGAGTGGAGAGGAGATAAAGCGGGGAAGATTGATGGGTACTAAAATATAGTTAGATAGAATGAATAAAATCTATAGTCAATATTGCAATAGAGTGAGCGCAGTTAAAAATTTATTCTATATTTGAAAATAACAAAAAGAGTGAAACTAGAACGCTCCTAAAACAAAGAAATGCTTGAAGTTTTGGATGCCCCAATTACCTTGATTTGGTAATTATACATTGTATGACTGTATCAAAACATCACATGTACACCATAAATATGCAAAACTGTTATGTATGATAAAACATTTTTTGAAAAGATGTTTAATCTAATTACTATTCCTTTGATTGTCACTGCCCTTTGTGACCAATAGAACACAGAGATGTTGTTATGTTACTTTCTTCAGTATATCCTTTACTGGGTGGAACACTCACAGGAGCCCTAAGCTGGCATTTCAACAATTCAAAATCACCAATATTGCCATAGTGCCAAGAAGCTTAAACTAGCCAAGGCCAATAGACAGCCTCTAGCTGCAATAGCTTCAACCACTGCAATTGCAGGAAAAACCCCAAGGCAGAATTCCTCACCAGTGTCCTCCCCGATTGACTACTTACCCACTCAAACTGTGAGAGATTGCTATATTAAACCATAAAGTTTTGACTTCATTTCTTGCACAGCAATAGTTACAGCAATAGGTTATGTTAGGGATTGACAAACCATAGTAGGCAAGCAAAATCTGGCCTCCACATCTTTTTATAAAAAAAGTTTTACTAGAACATAGCCACATCCATTGTTTACATATTATCTGACTGTTTTAAGTGGAGTTTAGTAACTTCAACAGAAATTCCTTTTGGAATTTACTTTAATTCTTGAATCTATCTTCTCCCAAAACAATAGCTCCTATATGTTTGGTAACAAAACACTGTGGACTATTTTTGAGACTAGTTGTAGGGCACTCCACAAATTCCAGGTCTCCTTTGTTCTTGTAATGTTTGCAAACTGTTCCAATTGACATAAAAACTATACATATTTATGGGTTACATAATGACATTTCAATATATATAATGCATAGTGATCATATCAGGGTCATTTGTATATCTGTCATCTCAAACATTTATCATTCCTTTGTTTTGGGAACATTCAATATCCTCCTTCTACCTGTTTGAAACTATATAATATATCATCATATAGTCATCCTATAGTCATGACTTTAGTTAGCCTACAGTGGGAGAGAATGCTAGAACTTTTTCTATGTCCTAGCCTGCATGCACATAGCACTGGCTAGTTGCTGAATCTTAATTTACTCACTTACTGTGGTAGAATATTTTCAAAATGGCATCCTTAATTCCTTCCTTGTATCCATGCTTTTGTGAGGAGCCCATAATGATTCTGAGCTTGTTTGTGTTGTCGAGGTGACTTTTCTTTGGCCAGTGGGATATTAGTAAATGCAATGCAAACAGAAACCTGAAAAATGATTATGCGTTGTCACTTGCACTATCTTGCAGATGGGAACCCTTCTGCCACAACCTGATTGAGCCTGGGCTGGCTTCCTGAGATGTCCTAGACCCCCAACTGAGAACGGGACATGTTAGTGAGGGCATCCTAGATCGTCCGACCCAGCTGAGTCAGCCCAGAAACATGAAACATGTTAGCAGTGGTTGTCTCCAGCCATTTAGTTTGGGGATGGTTTGAGACACAACAAAAGCTGACTGGTACAACTGTGAAGTCAGCTTTAACGTTCTCTGCTCTGTGCTTTTAAACAACTGGGATAAATTTGGGAAAATCATTAGCCTAAAGAAGTAATAAGGGTTAAAAATAAATATGGGTTAGAGAAAAATTCTTTTAACTTTCCAATAATACCTTCTTCATTCTTTAATAAGAGAAGGTAAGAGTTAGTCGTATGAGGTAGTGAAGGGCAGTGTTTTACATAATCATTTGAGTTTTATTTTAGTTAAGAAATCTTGGAAAAAGGTTTTTTGTCCTGCCCCAGTGTGGCCTAATTTAGGTGCTCTTGGATTTCAGGAGACATAAAAATCACATGAAGAAGAAGCAGAAAGATATTGATATTTTCAGATTAAATGAATGAGTAATGACACTTCTAGAATGAAATTTTAAAAAGCAGATAATTTTAAAACTTTTCTGAGTTCACTTAGCCTTTAATAGGCAAGTTCACATTAGAACTAGGGCAACCAAACAAATCTAGTGTCTTGCTGAAAAGTCTTCTCTTCTTACTGCCCACATATTTTTTCCCCTCAAAGAAATATATTTATATATGTGCTGTTACCATAAGCTTGAATAAAATAATCTTACAGCAAATTATATTTCTAGCATTTCATTTCCCAGAAGTGATGCTAAATAAAATGTAGATAAAAACATTAAATGTGGCTACCTGCTGCTGTAGCACTGGGCAGGGTTCCAGCCATAGGCATTCTAATAGGCTCACAATGAGTGTGTTTTGTGCTGGTGAACTGTACCATGCAATCACAGGATAATTTAGAACAAAAAGTAAAGGTCAGGCATTTAATGCTGCTATGAGTGACCTTTTCACTCCCACCTCTTTGTAAAAGCATCTGCATTAGCAATTTTAGATGCAGTTTTTTAAGAAAGTTGTACAATTCCTTTCAGGAGCTGTGTTTCTGCTTTGAAAGGGCCCCCGTGGGAAATGGGCTTCCACAGAAACATTCACAAGGAAGCAAAATCCTTCTTGTCCATGAAAGAGTTCAATTGGAAAAGCTAAGTGAGAGCTGGCGGCTTCCATGCTAAATATCAGTACTAGACATTCAGGTACTTACTTTGATCCTAGGAGTCCAGCCAGACTCCTCCTTCCTTCTCAGGAAGAACGTGGGGTCTGCCAGAGGTCGGTTGTACTATGAGCCTTTGGTTAATAACGTACTTAACTGGCTATTACATTTCTATTATTTGATGACCTTCTGGGACAGTATGAAACTTCCTCTTAAACACAAATCTCCAAGGTCACATAAAATAAAAATAGCATTTTCTAATAGTGGCTGGAATAAATATTTTTTGCACAATGAATATTCAACAAATGTTATTTGAATTAAATAAATCACTAAATATTATTTTATTTCAGATAAGAACTTGTGGTTTAATACTGAAGAAAAAAATGTGAGAAACTGGACTCTTCCTTAGTTCAATTTGGCAAATATTATTGAACATTCTCTGTGCAACTGCCAGTCATTCGCAAGCCATTGTGATGTTCAGAAGGCTCAGAACAGAGGCTGCTACACTGCACTCCCTTACAGCCAGACTGCTACACACACAGTGCCTAATTCCCAGTATATCGATAACACAGTATGTTCATTACAGTTCCTCTTTTAGCTTTTTGGGGCGTTTTGTTTTGTTTTGGCTTCTGTGAGCCTCATCAGAGACCTCTGCATTCTCACATCCAAAGGACACAATCGTGAACTCAATTTAGTCTATTCTTCAGTAACAATTTCTATTACTGAAATTTTATTTCTGGAAACACCCACATCCTCCTTTAGGGGCCCCTTCTCCGTTTCCTTGTTGGATTCTTCCCTCCATTTCCCTGGGCTCCAGGACTAGAGGACGGAGCGAGGCCAGCTCCATCTCCACTGGTGCTCTGTTCATGGGTCATCGTGCAGAAGTCCACAGCTTATTACTGCACAGTGTACGTCTCCAACCCAGAAGTCACTCACGTGACGTGTCTGTCCACCCATTCATTCATTCGTTCATTCAGGAAAAATGAAGGAAGCAGTAGATATTTCCAAGGATGTTACATCAACAAAAGAAGGTGCCTTCCAGAGTTGTTCTGGGAGCTGCCAGAAACAGTAGAAAGCAGAAAGAGTTGAAGGATGTTGACTCTCGGAAGTATTATCAGGACTTAGGAAAGCAGAGGCTGTGAATCTTTCTTCTCATTGTAGGTGCTTCTGTTCCCAGTGATTCTGAAAATGCTGCTCACTGGTCACCTCTTCAGAATCAACATGGCTGGCCACTTAAAAGACACATCCCGAGACATTAAACCAGACCTGCCAAATCAGTTACTGTCGTACATGAAAGAATTTAGGAACTATTGTTTTAAGATTGTGAATTTACTTTCAAGTAATACTTTGATCACATTCCATTGGTTTTGAGTGTTTTATTGTGATTGTTTTTGTACCTAGTCTTTAATTTGATTCTTGATTTTGTCATTGAATGAGAAGATACATGTTTGATTGTCAGCTGGATAATTCTTGGTACTTTTGTTATTTAAAAATGTTTATATTCCTAAAGTATAGAACTGTAGCCAGAATCTGAGCTAATTTTTATTTTAGCAGCTTCTTATTAGACTATTTTTTAGAGCAATTTTAGATTCATAGCAAAATTTGAGCAGAAGGCCCAGAGGTTTCACATGTACTTCCTCCCTCCACACAGCTTCCCTGACTATCAGCAGTTTTAAATTTTTAAAAATATTTTAAATAATTAGCATTTTAAACTATAGCTGTATTCTTGGCATAGATTTTATATTATATCATGCATATTGTATTTTGAGAATTTCCATTCCTTTAGAATTTAATGTAGTTTAATCTACTACTCTAATACTTTTTAATGGTCTAAGGCAGCGGTCCTCAAATTTTTTGGCATCAGGGACTGGTTTCATGGAAGACAATTTTTCCATGGACCAGGCGGGGATGGGGGAAATGGTTTAGGGATGATTCAAGCACATTACATTTATTGTGTACTTTATTTCTTTTATTATTATATTGTAATATATAAAGAAATAATTATACAACTCACCATAATGCAGAATCAGTGGGAGCCCTGAGCTTGTTTTCCTGCAACTAGATAGTCCCATCTAGGGGTGATGGGAGAAAGTGATATCCAAGGTGTGTTTCTCATGTCCAGTCTACTCTGTAATCATATTTTGGTTGATTTTGCTACAGAAAACCCTGTTTCACAAGGATAGGATGTTGGAAATGGAAGCAGGCTTTTCAATGCTTTCATGGCAATCCCAAGATATTCCACCTTGACTTTGATCCAGCACATATGGAGATCTGAAGTTGTCTCAAACATACTTTTAAGGCCACAGTCATTTGCAATCTCAGCCAATTGATCTTCTTCTAGCAAAGACCAAGTCGATTCACCTGGTTTATTCACTAATGGGTCACGGACCCATTCCTTCCCAGTTCGGGGGGTCTGTTGTGGTTAGGAAGTAATGCCCAAGCTCTTCTGAAAGCTGAGATAGGTGATAATGCACCATCTCAGAGAAAGAAGGTCCTGGCTCAGTCTCTTTCAAAATCTCTGCTAATGTTCAAAACATATCAAAAATCCCAGTGTTCACTCATCTCCTTCATAATTCCAGTTTGGCTTTGAATGCAGCCACTTTGTATGCCGACTTGAACACAGTTGTCATTCTCCCCTGAAGTGACAGATTGAGTTCATTGAGCAGATTGACTATGTCACATGAGTAGGCAAGTTTTGCAACCCATTTTGTGTCATTGAAATGTAGTGACCATTTTCCTAAAAGAAATCTCTGGAGCAGCTCTTGCAATTCAAAAACTCTGGCCAGTGACTTACCTTTAGGAAATCACCTCACTTCTGTGTATAAAAGAAAATGTGTGTGCTCTATATCTGTCTCTTCACAGAGCTGCATGGATAGACATGAGTTAAGGGCATGTACTGTAATGTGGCTGATAATTTTAATCATATCCTGCAACATTTGTTGCAAACATTTAGTTCAGGTGTCATTTTTTGGCTAGCCAGCACTTCTCTATGGATGACATGGTGCATAGACTCACATTTATAAGCAACCTCCTTGTCCCGAATAGTGAAATCAGAAAACTGACTTGTCAGGGCATGTACTCAGTCCATGCATATAGTGACACAAAATGACCAATTCAGTTTTCCTGAGATGTAATCATTCAAAGACTTGAATAGTTCTGCCGCTGTGGTGTCGGTTGGCAACAAAAGTGCACATATTATATCGTCATGCACATTCTCCTGAAAAATATACAAAAACAAGTATTGTTTCCTTGTTGCCAACATAGGTAGACTTGTCAACCTGGATTGTGTACCCCAGTAACTCATTGATCCTCTCTAATGATTATTATGCCTCAATATCCTCTGCTATTTCACCAATTCAAATACTTATGATGCTAGCCAAAAGAGGAACATGTGCACACCTTTTGAACTGCAGCCTCTCCTAAAAGTTTATGGCAAATGTCCTTAGCAGCAGGCAGGATCGACTCTTCACCAATGGTAAAGGGCTTCTTATCAATGTGGTTAGCCTCTAAGAAGGATGCTCTCAGTGCAGTCACATTTGATGAAATGGTGGCCTTCAATAATTGCTTCTGTTCCTTGTATTCATTCTTTTTTCTTTTGAAAAACTCCAAAGGCTTGTCTTTTAATGCAGAGTGCTGGGTCTTCATGTGGTGAAGCAGTTTTGAAGGTTTCATGACTTTGTTGAGTTGCCGGTTGACACATACTATATAAAGCAGGCTTGGAGAACATGCATCTCCTGTTGCAATGAACCTGTACTTTAATTAGGACTCTTGGTATTTTTTTTAAAATGCAGCTTTCATTTTCTTGGCTGTCTTAAGAGTCTTCTGCTATCTCATCATTGAATCTTTTTTAAAAATCTTTCTATTTAAGCAAATTACGGGGGTACAAATGTTTAGGTTACATATATTGCCTTTGCCCCATCCAAGTCAGAGCTTCAAGTGTGTCTTTCCCCCATTTAAATGATGCACACGGCATCCATTAGGTGTGTTTATACCCATCTCCTCCTTCCTCTGCCCATCTGCCTGACACCCAGTGAATGTCACTACTGTATATACACTTAAGTGTTGATTGGGTAATACCAATTTGATGGGTGAGTGCATGTGGCGCTTGTTTTTCCATTCTTGGAATATTTCACTTAGTAGAATGGGCTCCAGCTCTATCCAGCATAATACAAGAAGTGCTAGATCACCATTGTTTTTTGTGGTTGAGTAGAAGAACTCCATGGAATACATATACCACATTTTATGAATCCACTCATGGATTAATGGGCACTTGGGTTGTTACACATCTTTGCAATCATGAATTGTGCTGCTATAAACATTCTAGTGCAGATGTCTTTTTTTATAGAATGTATTTTTTTCCTTTGGGTAGATGTCCAGTAATGAAATTGATGGATCAAATGGTAATTCTACTTGTAGGTCTTTGAGGTATCTCCATTTTACTTTACACAGAGGTTGTACTAGTTTGCAGTTCCACCAGCAGTGTAGGGGTGTTCCTATCTCTCCACATCCACACCAACATTTATTGTTTTGGTACTTTTTGATAAAAGTCATTCTCACTGGAGATAAGTGATATCTCATTGTGGTTTTGATTTGCATTTCCCTGATGATTAGAGATGTTGAGCATTTTTTCATACGTTTTTTGGCCATTAGTCTATGTTCTTTTGAAAAGTTTTTGTTCATGTCCTTTGTGCACTTTTTGATAGGTCATTTGATTTTTTTCTTGCTGATTTTCCTGAGTTCTATGTAGATTCTAGTTATCAGCCCTTTATTGGATGTGTAAGGTGAATATTTTCTCCCATTCTGTAGGTTGTCTGTTTGCTCTCGTGATAGTTTCCCTGGCTATTCAGAAGCTTTTAAATTTGGTCAGGTCCCATTTATTTATTTTTGTTGTTACTATGATTGCCCTGGGGTCTTCTTCATAAATTCTTTGCCTTGGCCAATATCTAAAAGAGTTTTTCCAGCATTTTCTTCTAGAATTATTATAATTTCATGCCTTAGGATTAAGTCTGTTATCCACTGTGAGTTGATTTTTATGAGAGATGAAAGGTGCAGATTCTGTTTCAGTCTTTTACATGTGGCTATTAAATTTTACCAGCAACATTTATTGAATAAGGATTCTTTTCCCCAGTGTATGTTTTTTTCTGCTTTGTCAAAGATTCGATGGCTATATGAGGATGGTTTTATATCTGGGTTCTCAGTTCTGTTCCATTGCTCTATATCTCCATTCTTGTGCCAGGACCATGCTGTTTTAGTTACTATAGACTTGTAGTATAGCTTGATGTCTGGTAAATTGATGCCTCCCAGTTTGTTCTTTTTGCTTAAGACTGATTTTGCGATATGGGGTCTTCTCAGGTTCTATATGAAGCCTAGAATTATTTTTTCTAGAGTTGAAAAAAATGATGTTGGCATTTTAATAGGGATTGCATTGACTCTGTAGATCATTTTGGGTAGTATAGACATTTTAACAGTGTTGATTCTGCTGACCCATGAGCATGGTATAGTTTTCCACCTGTTTACATCCTCTGCTATTTCATTCTTCAGTGTTTAATAGTTCTCCCTGCAGAGGTATTTTACGTCCTTAGTTAAAGGACGTAAGATATTTTATTTTCTTTGCTCATCATTCAGTCTTTCCTCATTTTTGAAGAAGCTCTCCAGTGACATTTGTTTATTAGTCATTTTTGCTAGGATTAGCTTGTGGGCTTACTAAAACCATGACTGAGACAAGTGTGCAGTGTGGGAAAGAGGCCCAGATGGAAGTTGTAAATAAAATAATGGGAGGGCCACGCATGGACTAAAATAAGTGTCATATTGTAACTTAAAACTTGCTGCCAGATGCAGCTGTAAAATTGAATGACATCAATTCCCTTGCCACTATAAAGCCTGCCATGAGATGCAGCTTAATTGTCATTTACCACTCATTGATAAGGTTTTAATATGAGTCTGAAAGCAATTGATTTATTATGGTGTCTGTGTAGTCAAACCTCTCTGCTAATGATAATCTGTATTTGAAGCTGCTACCCAGTGCTAGCATCACTGCCTCAGCTCCATCTTACATCATCAGTCATTAGATTCTCATAGGGAGCATGCAAACTAGCTCACTCCCATGCACAGTCTACAGTAAGGCTTGTGCTCCTATGAGATCTAATTTACCCCCACTGATCTGACAGGAGGCAGAGCTCAGGCGGTGATGCGAGTGATGGGGAGCGGCTGTAAATATAGATGAAGCTTCCCTCACTCAACAGCTGTTCACCTCCTGCTGTGCAGCTCAGTTCCTGGTACAGGTCCATGTCCCGGAGGTTGGGGACTACAGGTCTAAAGTATTAGAAGTATAGAAAAATATACTGAAATTCCTCATTACAAGTGAGTATGGTTATTTTAATTTTTTCCTTGTGGTTCTAGCAGGTTTTAGTTTATATATTTCACTGTTATATTCTCAGTGCAAAAAAGGCTCATGACTATTGTAACTTTTTTGAGATTTTTTCCTTTCATGATTATAAAATATCCCTCTTTGTCCTTTTTTAATGGTTTTCACCTCAAAAGCTTCTTTCTAAGTTATCAGTATAACCACACTTGCTTTTTTTGCTTTTTTCCTTTGAGTTTTTATTGGACTGCAAGTCCTCATTTAACTATCTATTTAGTTCAACCTTTATGTGCCATTTCTCTTCTAATGCATTTGTTACATTAAGCATAGAGGTATATATTAATTCACAGAATCTGAGAGTCTAAGTTTTTTAAACTCTAGTTGTTTTGCTTTAACAATTGATGTATTTTTTCTATTTTCCCCCAACTTCTGTTTTTTTCTTTTTTAGTTGCTTTTAGAAATAAAATAAAAAAATATCATTTGTTGATGGCTCTTTCTGTTAATTATTGGTTTTAATACTTTTTATTCAATCCTTTTCCTTCCTATAATTATAATTTTTATATTTCATTATCAAATAATTGACTAAATAATACTTTTTGTCTTTATAAAAGTTATATTTGGGACACTGGTAGTAATGTATCCCACATTGCCTCTCTTCCACTGGATGGTTTTAGGAAGGTATTTTTTGTGTCTTTTGTTTTAATTTTGTCCATCTTTATTTATGCTTATCATAATACTCCTTTTGCATAAAAGCCTACTTTTGTTTGGACATTGCAGTAGTCTTTTAACTTATCTGAATATATACATTAGAATTTTGTTTGTTCCTTTGTTTGCTTTTTTTCTAAATTCTCTAAGTTTTTCATCAATCCCATTTAGTAGGGATTATTGGTTACAGTTGCTGCCATAGTCCCTCTCCCTAAACTTTGTATTCCTCTACAATACTCAGTAATGTCTCCTCATCTGATGAGATCAGTAAGCTAGAGGGACAAGAATATTCACAAAGGCAATGCAACAAAGCAGTTCAGAACTCAGACTCAGGGGCTAGACCATCTTAGTTACTACACATAAAGTATTTAGAATGGTGCATACTATGATCTACATAGATGTTAACTGTTAGTATGTACTTTTCTGTTATAATAGCTTTATTGATATATAATCAACATATCATTTAATCCATTTAAAGTAAACAATGCAATAAATTTTTGAATATTCACAGAGCTATACAGCTATTACCACAATTTAAATGAAACCTTGTACCTTTTAGCGACTCCCTAAACCACCCCCAACCTTAAATAACCACTATTCTACTTTCTTTCTCTATGGATTTGCTTATTCTAGCCATTTAATATAAATAGAATCATATAATGTCATCTTCTGTGATTGGTGTCTTTCATTTATCATAAAGTTTTCATTTGTTTTCATTGATGAACAATATGCTGCTGTAATCATTCATGTACAAGTTTTTGTGTGAACATATATTTTCATTTCTTTTGGGTATAGACCTATGAGTGGAATTACTGGGTCAAATGGCAGCTCCATGTTTAATTTTTGGAGGTACTGACAGATCGTTTTTCAAAGTGGCTCTGCCATTTTACATTTGCTCTAGCAGTGTATGAGAGTTCCACATTTTCCACATTCTCACCAACTTTTGTTGCTGAAATTTTGATTATAGCCATCCTAGTGGGTGTGAGTTTTAAAATGTAGGTTTTATTATTTTTCAGATATGGTGAACCCAACAGATCAGGAGACAGAAGACTGTAATGTTGAAAAGGTAGTTTTATTCATAGTTTGTTACTCACAGTTCTCAAGAGGAGGAGGCATGTACGCCACACAGGGCCACATGGCAAAGATCCCAAGTTGGTCAGAAGGCAGGAGGGGACAGGGGCGCACATAGAAAGGAAACTATTGTGGTTTCCATGGGAAAAGCAAAGCAGGGAAGAGTGAACAAGCTTACCACTGGCTAGCTGGAATACATTTCAGAGGCTTTCTCTGGGTAATAGGGACTGTTTCTAGTTGTTTAGTACCTGTTCCAGGGATAATTAGACTGGAGAATATTGCATTCTCGAGTATAAGGGCCAAATAGAGGAGGTGGTTGGGCATATGGGCTCTGGATTGGTAGGTTTGTATGTGAAAGGGATGCTCACAGGGGTGTGGTTTGCTGTCTCTAAGAATTAGCTCACCCTGGGAAACACAGTCTCTCCTGGGTTAGCAAGGGCCTGGATGTCAGAGCACTAAGAATTCATAATATACATACATAAAACGTAATAATACATAAGAAAATACTGTTAATATGCTGTGAAGTAGAAACTTGTTGTGGTTTTGATTTGTATATCCTTGAAATATGCACTTCTTTATTTCATAAACATTTGCTGAATATCTTTTCCATATTAGGCACAATTCCAAACACAAAGGATTTGACAGTGTTTCAGTTCTTTTGGGTTGTTATAACAAATACCATAAACTAGGTAATCTATAAACAACAGACATTTATTTCTCACAGTTCTTGAGTCTGGAAGTCCAAGATCAAGGTGCCAGTAGATTTGGGGTCTGGTGAGGACCTGTTCCTGGCTTATAGATAGTACCTTCTCACTGTATCCTCTCATGATAAATGGGATAAATTAGCTTCCTTGGCTCTATTTTATATGGGCATTAATCTCCTTTATGAGAACTCTTCCCAAAATGCCCCTTGTCCAAATACCATCACCTTGCAGATTAGGATTTTAACATATAAATTTTGGAGGACCATAAACATTTGGACTGTAGCAAAGCAGTAACCAAGAGAAGGTCTCTGCTATCATGATGCATAACCACCTGGTAGATTACACAGACAGTAAGCTAATTTTTTTTTTTTTTTTTGAGACAGAGTCTCACTGTGTTGCCCGGGCTAGAGTGCCATGGCGTCATCTTAGCTCACAGCAACCTCGAACTCCTGGGCTCAAGCGATCCTCCTGCCTCAGCCTCCCGAGTAGCTGGGACTATAGGCATGTGCCACCATGCCCGGCTAGTTTTTTCTATATATTTTTAGTTGTCCAATTAATTTCTTTCTATTTTTAGTAGAGATGGGGTCTCGCTGTTGCTCAGGCTGGTCTCGAACTCCTGAGCTCAAACAATCCGCCCGCCTCGGCCTCCCAGAGAGCTAGAATTACAGGCGTGAGCCACCGCGCCCGGCCCTGTTCCACAGTCTCTTTACTCCCCAGGTGTAAGAGGAAGATATTAGTACTTCTGTCCCTCCTTTTAAGCTGTGCTCCTCTTTCTGTTCCAGCTTTTATCATCTGTACTTTTAAATTACATTTACCTTTTACTTTTACGTCAAGGATAGATTTTACTTGGATTTCATAACCATCATTTAGTCCTTCAGGTTTTGTTTAGTGTTCTAAAAGCTGAGACTCAGGAGTAGTGTTTCCTTTATTACATCTGTGTCAGAACTAGTCCAGAGCTGAGGTGTGTACTGGTATTACAGACATATGATTCTGTGGCCCCAAGTTGTTTACATCTCACAACAGGCCAGGACTGTTGGCCCAAAGCCTCCACCATTAAATTCAAATTCTTACCTATCCATTTGCTTTAAATATAACCTAATATGTATAGTTTTAGCTATTTAGATCCTGTCTGCTTTATATATCCAACGAAACTATCTCCCCTAACATCCGTTAGTCATAGATAACATAAACCCTGTAGGTATGAAAGATCCCAAACCATTGCTGCCTTTCTGAGCTCTCTTACCCAGATACTCCCCACTTGCTGCTGAATGCCATCCACTACACACTTAAGCACCTTCTCAGATTCCCCTCTCTCTGGGGAGTTCCTTTGCCTTTTTACCCTGGGTGACCGCCTTGCGACTGCCATCTCTGGAGGGTCACCTGCTGTGAAGGACCTCACCTGTCGTGCAATTCAGTCCAAACACTGCTCAATAAAGCCCATTGTGCAATACTGCTTTTTCTTGATCAGCCCCGAAATCCTTGAACTCACAACTGGTATATATTTCCTTTCTGTGTAGCTTTTTGTTTTTTCTAGAGCTCTTGGCTCCCCATGTCACACACCCCACACGTCCCTTTAAATTACCTACCTTTGTCTTCTCCTTAAGTTCTTTCAAATTTCCAAGGATTGTGTTGAATGGTTATTCTGTTCCTGTTGAAACTGTTTGCTCTTCAGGATGCTGTTCAGCTTTTATCGTGGGACTTCACTTTACCTCAGCATCCTGTGTTGCCTTCCCATGATTTTCTCTTTTTGTTTTTTTTCCCTCCTGGTATATATCCTCAAGTAACTGCCTAAGAAAAGGGAGATAAATTGTTCAAATCCTTGGTTACCTTAAAATGGTTTATTCTTCTCTTACTCCTTGAGAATTAGACCGAGAATAGAATTTTAGGTTGAAAATTATTTCCCTCAAAAAGTTGAAGGCAGTATTTCATTTATTTTTGCATCCAGGTGTTCCTGACTAGAGAATCTCTGAGAGATTTGAGTAGAACACCTTTGCAGTTGTCCCTTGATGCGTGAGGAAGCTGGGGCATTTGTTTCCTAGTCCTTGGGTGTTAATTCCCTGATACTTCCAGCTTGCTTCCAGGCCTGAGAATTCTCTAGATAGTGAGATAAAGAAAGCACCCTTTTACCTCTTCATCAGGTTGTTGTGAGAATTGAGTTAATACTTGTAAAGCACTTAAAAGAGTACCTGGCACGTAGTAGGTATTATGTAAGTATTTGTTACACAGATAAGTGCTATCTCCTTTTTTCTTCCTCCTCCTATTATTTATTTACTGGTTTATTATTTTAGTAAAGCTCATATAAACAAATTATGTTTCACAGCTATTTTATATAAGTTATATTTAAAGATTAATCAGTGGGAATGTCATATTTTGACATTCACAATTTATGAAAGTGTAGAGTTCGAATGTGGTAGGTGGTTTAGAATTTTAGTACAGGTGGGGAAATAGAGTTGGAAAGTGGACCATAAAATGAAGTTTAAAAAAATGTATTAGGATATATTTTCTCAAACTAGAATTGCTATAGAGTTGAAGACCATGATCAGTGTTTTTCTTTATGCTTTGTTTTAAAGCTGTGTGATCTTTCCTATATCCAGTTCCTGTGCTGCTGCTTTAACACCGAAACAATTTTACAGAGGCCTAAACAATCTCTTCATGCTTGGGGCCTATGAAATATGTAGCTTTCTTCATTTTCTTTTTTGTTTAATATTTTTAATGTCTTATATATGTACAGTCTCAACTTTGTCAGAGGTATTGCTTTTGAAATGTATACTGTGTTTTTCCGTTATATTTTCTTTTAGATTAGAGGGTTTTTTGGTGGGCAGTGCAAGTTACATTTACCCTCCTGTCAATTTTCAGTTCCGAAGTTAGATGATTAAATGTGTGCTTGAAGTAAAAACAAAAAAATTGTTATTTTATTTAGGGACATTTATTTATAAGCTGGCTGTTATTCTCATATTATTGTAGGCCCAAGATCACCAGATTGGATTTCAAGAAGAATAAATTAACCCTGGTGGTTGTAGAAGATGATGATCAGGTAGGAATTATGTTGCATTGCTTATTTAACAATGAGTATGTTATGTGGTAACTAATATCTTTAAAAGGGGAAATGTACTTCATTGATTTAAAGAGCCATAGAACAGAAACTTAGTATAATTAATGGTTTAAATGATTTCCTGACTCAGGTCACACAATCCTAAACATAGTTTTCTGCCCTTAAGATTAAAGATAATATAAAAGTCTATTCTTGTTTCTTCATTGACAATAAATATATCTGAGATATATAAAAAATAACACGTAAGTGACTTTATCTCTGTAGTAATTGATGGAAAAGATTAATCAAAAAGATCTGCCTAATACTCTTTTAAAAAGACTTTTGAACTAAGGATTACCTTTGTATCAGTTAAAATCTAGTTCTTAGGCCGGGCGCGGTGGCTCACGCCTGTAATCCTAGCTCTCTGGGAGGCCGAGGTGGGCGGATTGTTTGAGCTCAGGAGTTCAAAACCAGCCTGAGTAAGAGCGAGACCCCGTCTCTACCAAAAATAGAAAGAAATTAATTGGACAGCTAAAAATATATAGAAAAAATTAGCCGGGCATGGTGACGCATGCCTGTAGTCCCAGCTACTCTGGAGGCTGAGGCAGTAGGATCGCTTGAGTCCAAGAGTCTGAGGTTGCTGTGAGCTAGGCTGACGCCACGGCACTCACTGTAGCCAGGGCAACAAAGTGAGACTCTGTCTCAAAAAAAAAAAAAAAAAAAAAATCTAGTTCTTAATTGATATATGTGCAGATGCATCTCAGACTCCTTACGTGTGGCGAAAGAAGCCAGCCTCAAAAGGTTATGTACTGAATGATTCCATTTATATGACATTCTGGGAAAGGCAAGAAGAACTTTACTATATGCAAACTAATAAATAAATTTTAACACATATGCATACAGATATAGATAAGAGCATATTGGGCAAAATGTTAACACTTGTTGAATCTAGATAGTATAAATATGGGTATTTAGTTTCCCTGTATGTTTAAGCATTTTTTATTTTATTTTATTTATTTATTTTTTTGAGACAGAGTCTCACTCTGTTGCCTGGGCTATAGTGCTGTGGCTTCAGCCTAGCTCATAGCAACCTCAAACTCCTGGGCTCAAGCAATCCTACTGCCTCAGCCTCCTGAGTAGCTGGGACTACAGGCACACACCACCATGCCCGGCTAATTTTTTTATATATATATGTTTTTAGTTGTCCAGATAATTTCTTTCTATTTTTAGTAGAGACGGGGGTCTCGCACTTGCTCAGGCTGGTCTTGAACTCCTGACCTTGAGCGATCCACCCACCTCGGCCTCCCAGAGTGCTAGGATTACAGGCTTGAGCCACCGCGCCCAGCCTGTTTAAGCATTTTTATAATAAAATGCTGGAAAGATTTTTTAAAATCTAGTTATTTAGTTTTCCTTTCCTAGGTAATTTCATTGCTGTACTTCTCCCATTTTAAAATGCTTCCTATGTCTCTCTTCCAGCTTTTATTACATACAGGCATATTTTTACATGTTTCTGGTCTATTTATAATTTATAATTCACCTTTTCCTCCTCATTATTAGTATTAGTAGCAATAGTAATGCATTTTGGTTGTACCAGTGTGAAGTGTGGCAAGCAATAGGTGAAGCTAAAAGTAAGTGTGTTTGACTAAAATTTTGCCAGTATTGGGATTTTTATCTTCTAATGGAATCTTACTGTTTTAAATTTGATCTTCTTGTAATAGGCATACATGTTAACATTTGATCATGTTTGTTCTTGTATTTCTTTTGGCAATTTATGTTCATGTTCTTCTCTGTTGGTCCCATAAATATGCTGTAAGAAATATCAGTGTAAATTCCAACATAAATATTAATAAATAAAAAGCTGAGATCAGGTGTGTATTACTGTGCATCATGATAGTAGCCCTCAATTGATTTGCTGTGGTTGATTTGGATATATGTGGACCTAATTAAATATCATCATAACTGGGGAAAAGAGTAAAACTGTGGAAATTAAACTTAAAGGTTCCTATATACTGAGAATAAATTTTTTTTTCAAATTTTTGAATATTGATGTTGGGGACTGGTCACTTTTCTCTAATAAGAACACCTGTATTGGTAAATGGTCTTCCGGTTTATATATGAAAGTTCAGGAGATTTTGGTCAATATCAGTAAAATAAAAGAACAGAGTTTATCAGAAGTTTGGTTGTGTCACATAGCAGCTTAACAGGAAGCACCGCTTTGCAATCAATCAGTAGATCTTGGTGTTCTGTTTTGACTCTGAAATTGTTCATATATGAAATTAGAGATACTGAGTGCTTATATCCCTGGTATGGTGCTGGGCTTTTTTATTAGGATGAATAAGAAATACTTCATATGTTCAAGGAAATTTTACTGTAGTAGGAGTGTCCAATAAGTAGGTAAGCTATTGTAATAGTTCAACAAGTAGTAAAATAAGAGTATGTAATAGACAAGTCTGCAATGATATGTGGACATGTGTGTTCATGGTATTATTTATAATATTGACATTGTCATACACTAAAACAGGAGGTAGTCAAGAAAAGTAATTATTGATGTGGGAAGAACTTTATATAGTAAGTGAATGTTTGGTACAATACTATTTTTATTCTGGGTTTTTCAAAATATGACAAGACTTGCGTATAGAAAAGTTTACATAGATTTCAAATAGCTGGATGCGTTATTGCAGGGGGATTTGAGCCTTGGATGATTTTGATCTCCTCCCTTGTTTGTCTTTTCTTATAAAGAACAGGGAATGGCCTCCCAGTACTGATTTGTTAGGTACTGTTTTAAATTTGTAGTTTATTTAGTTCTTAAGAATTTACAAAATTGTCTTTTTATTTATTAGTGAAGGTATGCTCTTAGAAAGTTTTTTTGTTTTGTTCTGGGTTTTTTTTTGGTCAAAAATCATGCATTTACTCACTGCAGACTAGAGAGGGAAAGATAAATAAGTTTTTTTGATCTCTGCCCTAAAGAAGATCATTGACATTAAGCATCAATGTCAAAATCAAAGTATATTTTGGGGGGCTGGGTGCAGTGACTCATGCCTGTAATCCCAGCACTTCGAGGGGCTGAGGTGGAAGGATTGCTTTAGGCCAGGAGTTCAAGACCAGCCTGGACAACATAGCAAGAACCCTGTCTACAAAAAATAAAAAAATAAGCTGCATGTGATAGCATGCACCTGTAGTCCTTCGTGGGAGTCTGAGGTGGGAGGATCCCTTGAGCCCAGGAGTTTGAGGTTACAGAGAGCTATGATCGTGTCAGTACACTTCAGGCTGGGCGACAGAGGGAAACCCTGTCTCAAAAAAAGTATGTCGTTCATAACATAATTTGACCTGTTCTACTCATTTCAGATGTTAAAAAATACTATCATTGTTTAGTGTATATGAGTGTCACTTATGTATTTTTTAAAAGCCTAAAGACAGCTCAATTGAATTAGTTAATATTTCTGCATAAGTTTTAATAACCTAGTATATGTTTATTTGATACGTTTAATAATTGAAAATGTAGGAAAAGTTATACAGGGAAAAAAATGTTTCTTCTATTCCAGCCACCTATTTTCCTAAATATAAGTCACAAAAGTTAATTTTCCCTACAATTTTAAGCCACATGTTTTAAAAACTTTTTAACATCTCTAAAAGAAACGGGGATGCATTTTATAATAGGTGGTGCCTTAAAATTGTCAGCCAGGCAATAGTTTTGATGTAGTTAACATTGCCTTCATGTGTGGGAACTTGTCATAGAAAAATTAGCTGAGTTATAGTAATTGTTAGTACTACAGATATAAAGTTTAGTTGCTGTTTAAAATGGCTTCAGAAAGGTGACACTGTGATTCAGCATTGAAATGAAAACTTGTCATTTATTCTGACTGCAGAAAACACATTCAAATAGATCTGTGTTACATACATTTTTCGTTAGTGAAATAAATATACATTGTTGGAGAATGACCTCAGTTTTATATTTCCTTGCAAAACAACTTCCTTTGCTATTCAGAGTATTTGGTCTTACCTGCTCCATCCTCCACCCCAAACTACTTAATCAGAAAAGAGCATATTAAACGATCCTCAAGATTTTTGTGTACAATGCAGTGTGAGAAGCACTATTTAGCAGAATCTAAGAAAAAAGATGCTTAAAAGTAGATGAAGCAATGATATGTTTTGAAAGCTGAAAGTATTAATACTGAGATATGTGCAGAGGGTTGCCCTACTACACAGGTTGCAAGAATATCATAGAGATGATAATGGAGTATTTTAAAAGAAATCTCTTGATGGCACAAGAAGATGATGATTATATCATCAACAAATGACTTGAAAACGATTCAGAATAGACAGATACTGAATCTGCCTCTTGAAAATAGGTTATTTTACCATTTCCTTTTTATGTAAGCATAGATGTGATTAAAATGATATTTGAATCTAAATCTAAAAGCAGTCTTTGAGGAAGAAAAAAAATTCTAACCAATAAGAAAATACGGTCATGATTTAATTGGTGATGCTTATTCCTATTGGGGCATAAAATAATAGTGCATCTTACAATTGATGACATTTTAGGTTTGATCAAATGCAGTATTAGCGTCTGTGTATCTTTTCAAAGGTGGTATGTGCAAGCAAATGTGTATATCAGTTCTTTTACACAGAAGTTAGCATCCTTGTACACTGTTCTGTACCCACTTTAACTTTACATTATAGCTTGGAATCTCTTCCATATCAGTACATAAAGCAGTTCCTTATTATTTAAAAAAAATAAACTGAGACTGTGTAGTATTCTGGTATGTTTAATCAGTTCTCAACTAATTGACATTTATTCACTATGTATATACGAATTTGTACATTGCCAGTTGTATCTATAGGATAATTTCTTCGAGATGGATTTTCTGGCTCAAATGGTTATGTGCATTTGTCCTGGATAGAGATCCTATCAGGTTATACTATTGTCAGTGTACTAACCTGTTTCTTCAGAGGGAGTTATCAAACATTTTTATCTAAAAAGTGGGATTTCATTGTAGGTTTAGTTTTATCTCTATTATTATGAGTGATACTGACCTGTTTGCATACATTCGAGTCATTTATATTTTCTCCCAGCTGTCTGTTCATATCCTTTGCCCATTTTTCTTTTGGGTTGTTGGCTTTTTTTCTTATAGATTTAGCCTTTGTGATAGAAATTGTAAATATTTTGTCTAACTGTTTTTAAATATTGTTTCTGGTGGGTTTTGCCATTTTAAAATTTTTATATAGATGAACTGCCAATCTTTTATGCCTTCTGGATTTTGTTCCATAGCTGGGTTTTGTTTCATTGGAAAGTTTTCCCTACTTTGAGATTATATGTTTTCCCATTGTTTTTATCTATGTTTAGTTTTCATTGGTAAATTCTGTTGAAGTATAGCATTTATTCAGAAAAATGTACAATTAGATATACAGCTTGTTGAATTTTCACATACAGTTATATAACCAACACCCAGATTAAGAAATAAAATACTGTCAGAATTATAGACTGTCCTTTGTACTAGATATAGTACCCAAAGATAACCACTCTCTGAATCTAACACTGTAGATTAGTTTTTGCCTATATTTTCAACTTTACATAAATGGAACCCAACAGAATGTCCTCTTTGTGTCTGGCATCTTTATTTCAACATTGTATTTGTGAGCTTCACTTATGTTGTGGTGAGTAGTTGTAGTTGGCTTATTCTTATTGTTACATACTATTCCATTTTGTGGATGGACCACAATTATTTATTCATTCTCCTGTTGCTGGACATTTGAGTTGTTTTCAGTTTTCAGCAGTTAAAAAGAAAGTTGTTCTTAACAAATAAGGTACGTGTGTATTCCGCTTTTGTAACTACTGCCAAACTGTTTTCCAAAGTATTTATACAAGTTTATAGTCCCTCCAGCAATGTATGAGAGTTCCATTAGTTTTTGTGTTTTTTTTATTTATTTTTTGCTAATGTTTGGTATTCTTTTTCATTTTAGCCATTCTTAGGGGTGACAGAATCATTTTACAGTTTTAATTTGCATTCCCCTGGTAACTACTCTGATTTGACATTTATTTATATATTTATTGGATATTTGGATTTTCTGGTATATGAAGTACCTGTTCAAGTCTTTTGTTCATCTTTCTATTAGGTCATGTGCCTTTTCTTTACTGAAAAAATTCTTTATATGTTCTTAATATTGGTTCTTTGTCGGATATTAGTATAGTATTGCAAGTATCTTCTCCTTGGCTTGCCTTTGCCACCCTCCTCCCCACTCCCTTGCCCCTAGCCAACTTTTATTGTTAGTTGACACATAATTGCACGTTTATTGCATACAGAGCGATATTTTGATATATTTATACAATATGCAATGATCAAATCAGGGTAATTAACTTACCCATTAAGAGTATCTTTGAATAAACTGAAAAGTACAGAAAATTATAAAACACACATTTTATTCATGATCCAGGGTAGCATTTTTTACACATTCATGTCTTTTAGAAATAGATAAAATTATATATATATGAATAAATAATACAGCTAAGGTCTAACACCCTAACTACCCTACCCCATTTCTTCCCTTTAGCTGGCCACCATTTTTGAATGTTACCATTTTCATATATATTTTATAACTTGTTCCAAATGTAAATACATCATAAAAAATGGTAGAATTGTTTTAAGAATTTTCATAAATTATATATTTTCAGCTTGCTTGTTTTATCTAAACATGCATACCCATATATTCTAATTCATTCATTTAAACCTATATATGGTAGTCTGTAATATGAATAAATAATAGCTCATTCATTATCTTTGATTCATTTATCTCTCTGTGTAGTTTTGAAATATACCATTATTCACTTGACCATTTCTCTTTTTTTGAACATTTAGGATTTGTGCCAATTTTCACTATTATAAATGAGACTATGAAGAAAGTCTTTTGCTTATAACTTCTGGTGTTTAAAAAATCATTTTCCCTATAGAAGTAGGAGAACTTGGTTACAAGTGTAGGTTCTGGGGCCAGACAGGCTAGGTTCATTTCCAGTTTCTTCTCGTAGTAGCTTTGTGACGTTGGGCTTAATTTCTTTCAGTCTCTGTTTCCTTATCTATGAAATGAGGCTAATGATAGTTCATCTGCTCTTTGGGGTAATTCATGTGAAATCCTTAAAGTGCCTATGAGTGTTAACTATGATAATTAGACTCCTGGGAGTGTGATCACTAGGAGAAAAAATTGTGAACATTTTTAAGGCCGTTATTATATATTGCCAGATCTTATATGATCCTTTAAATTAAATAGTTATCCCAAACAATGGCAGACGAAGCCTCATTTTACATCCCTCTGACAAATGAGATCATGTAAGTAGAGGGGACACTCTTAGGAATAATTTTACATTGGCTGAGAAAATGGACAGCTTGATTTCAACTCTGCCTTTTTATGTAGATATTATAAAAAGTGTCTCAGTTTCAGGGAGCAAACTAGATGCTGTATTATTTGCTTCTTGGTATTGCTGTGATCGTATTCGTATCTCAGAAATAGAAACAGGTCTGTTTGACCTAATAATCACCTCTTTTTACATTCTTTTCTTTTTTAGGGCAAAGAACAGGAGCATACATTTGTCTTTAGACTGGATCATCCAAAAGCTTGTAAACATTTGTGGAAATGTGCTGTGGAGCATCATGCCTTCTTCCGCCTTCGAGGCCCTGTCCAAAAGAGTTCTCACCGATCGGGATTTATTCGACTAGGATCACGATTTAGATACAGGTTACTTTTTAATAGCTGCTTTCTGTATCTTTCATTCTTCCGTACAGGCCAAAAAATTTAGACCAATCCCCATTTTACAAATGTGGGAACTAAGGCTTGGAGAAATAAAGTGGTTTACCAAAGTTTTCCATTTGCCAAACGAAAAAAGTGGTATTGTTATTGGTTCTAATTTCTTGAATAGATGGGAAAACATGGTAATCGTATAATGGATTTTATATGCCTCTTGACATTTGCTTTGTATATTAACTAACTCCAATTTAAATCCATTTAACAAGAGTTTTATGAATTCTCCATCCAACCACTGGGAACCATACAGAAGAAGAAGGGTATCTTGCACTGAATGGGATATTAATCTGGATAATGTTTGTGGGCCTTTATAAACCTGAAGTTTTGTTATTCTTATGTATGACTCATTGTTTGTTCGTCATGAGTTAGAAATGTTTTGGTTTATTGGAGAGTAGATTATTGGTTGTGAGTTTTCAAAATGCCATGGAAATTAGTATGATTTAAAGAAGAATGGATAGTACCAATAATGTAGCAAGTGGATTGTGTGAGAGAGCTTCTAGTCTACCTATATTAAAAGTAATGAGACAGTTTCTTAACAGATTTTAACTGGAAATCAAGGAGAGCAGGTCAATAGTCTTAAAAAATATTTCTGGAAAATTATTCTGTAAAGTTTATCACAATTAGAAAGAGTAATTGAAAAATTTATTTTGAGTACACATTTTGCACTGAGGAATGTGGATGGAGGGAGAAGAAGATAATTCCATAAAAGCACAGATATCCCAAACTTATTTAATGTGTACTCGTGTGATATGCATGCTTAAGGAAAAAATGGTATAATCTGTTGCATTTTTCACAAAAGCCTAAAGAGTGAAAGAATGATATGGTAAAAAGAGACATCAAGACTATTAGTGGTGGTTCCTTTGGGATGAAGATCAGGATGATTCTTTTAAGGAGAACCTTTATGTGTGTCTGATTACAATTGGCCTCAAATTTCTTATTTCTGTTGATATGCTTCATTTATTTTAGTGGGAAAACTGAGTATCAGACCACGAAAACCAATAAAGCAAGAAGATCGACATCCTTTGAAAGAAGGCCCAGCAAACGATATTCTCGACGAACTCTACAAATGAAAGGTACAGTGCAATCCTGTTTCAAAGGACTGTTCTTCTTTGACAAGTAATTATGTGCTGATGGTGTTTACTTGAGAGGAAGTTATGTGAATCTCCTTGGTTCTATTCCAGCCAACTAAAGTACTTTTATGGCAGAATCAATCTCATAAGATACACAGGGAAAATTGACTGTATTGTTAGTTGAGATTAAATTTTGTTAATCCTAATTCGGATGATATTCTGAGATTGTGTTTAGTTTTTGTTTGCATTGACCCTTTTAGTGTTTCTGTAGAGAAACGTTTTCTCTCCCTTTTTGACTTACAGATCTCATTCACAATAAGACATCTCTTAATCCCTTTGGGAATTTTTAGAAACATTGTTATGTGATAATTGTAATTTTTCCTTTTTTTTAGTAAACACTTATAGTTTGCAAATAAATTTTAAGTAAAAATTATTTCATATTGTATTGTAATACTAAGGATACTGTTAAATACAGTTTTTAAATTTAATCATCAATATCTCACATATTGATGTTTCTAAATTCATGTTACCTGTTAAAAATCAATTATATAAGAAAAAGCATTGTTTACTTTGATAAATAAAACTTGTGTATGATTTAAAATCTGAATTTGTATTAAAATACAAATTGAATTTTAAGTATTTCCAATTTCAGAGCCATCACCAGTTGTCCAACAACTGCCTTGTTCTGATGTTTGGCAATATTGATTTTTTTAAAAACTGATTTATATTCATAATTTTTGGTGTGGCTGTAAGTTAAATAATACATAGTTATAAATGAAACCATTTTAATTTGTGATGATTTAAAACCCTAAGTTACCTCCTTTGCTACTGAGGATGATGCAGAATCAGTCAGCTCACTCTGGGCCTTACAGATGGTTCTGTTTTAAAGGAATAGATGTGTTATGTATTTTACTGCTTTATTTAAAAAATGGTAATAACTGCTATTATTGACGTCAATGAAGTGAACCCCAGAACGTTTCTGTGAAATGAAGCTGTTAAATCTGTGGTTGGGAAACATGGTTCATAATGCAGTTATTCAAGGTTTTACTTTGATGAATAGTGAAACAATTTATCATGTAAGATGAGACTAACAAGATGTTCCTTTGTTTTGTCAGCAAGTACACCAAAACCTGAAGAACTCGGGTGAGTAAAGTCTTGGAACTTAGGAATTTATATAGAATGTTTTAGAATTTATGCAGTTGCTGTCATTAGTTAAACAAATGTTTGCTGAAGTGTCAAATTGCCCCTAGGCGTTGGGGATATAGCAGGGAACAAATAAACACATAGTATCAGACAAAATTGACATGAAGAAAAATAAAGCAATTTAAAGAAATAAAGAATGGGGGAACGGATGTGCTGTTCATAACGAGAATGTTATACATTTGTTATTGGCAAGTGACTGATGATAAAAAGATGAATAAATTATGGTCCTTAGATACAAGGAGCTCAAAGAACAAAGATTGATTTGCAAATAAACAATTTTATTCCTGGGATAAATCTCACTTGGTCATGTTGTATAATCCTATTCATGTTATATGTTGCTAGATTTGGTTTGCCTCGTATTTTTTTGTGAATTTGTGTGTCTTATGTTCATCAGAGATATTGATCTATAGTTTTCTTATAATGTCTTTATTTGGTTTTAGTATGAGGGTGATATTGGCTTTACAGAATGAGTTGGTGAATGTTCCCTCCTTTTTTATTTTTGGGAAGAGTTCATAAAGAATTGGTACTCTCTAAATGTATGGTAGAATTTACCATTAAAGTCACCTGGACTGGACTTTCTCTTTGTGTGAAGTTTAAAAATTATTAATTCCATTTCTTAGAGATCTATGCAAATTTTCTTTTCTATAGTGAGTCAGTTTAGGAATTTGTGTCTTTCTAGAATTTGTCCATTTTGTCTAAGTTACCCGATTTTTTGGCATACAGTTCATATTATTCCCTTTTCTTTTTTTCTATGTAAAGTCAGTGGTGATGTCCCCTCATTCCTTTCTGATTTTTAGGAATTTGAGTTTTGTGTTTTTTTGGCTTTTTTCTTGGTTGGTTTATCTAAGTTTGTCAGTTTTGTTGACCTTTTAAAATAGAATCAGTTTTTGGTTTTCATTGATTTTCCTATTTTCTATGTCATTAATTTTTGCTCTAATCTGTATTATTTCCTTCCTTCTAATTGCTTTAGGCTTAGTTTGCTCTTTTTTTAGTATCTTAAGGTAGAAGGTTAGATTATTTGAGACCTTCATTCTTTTTTAACATAACATTTACAGCTATAAATTTCCTTTGAAGCACTACTTTAATTACATTCAGTAATTATAATTGTAATAATAATTGTTTTTATTTTTTGTTGATCCCAAATTATTTTCTAATTTCACTTGTGGTTTCTTCTTTGATCTATCAGTTACTTAAGAATGTATTGCTAAATTTTTACATATTCGTGAATATCTTAAATTTTCTTTTAGTTTTTTCTAAATTTATTTCCTAGTGGTTAAAGAACATACTTTGTATGGTATTGACTCCATTAAATTTGAGACTTATTTTATGGCCTGCCATATGATTCATCCTAGAAAATGGTCCGTGTGTTCTTAAGAATATGTATTCTGCTGTTTTTGCATGGAGGATCTGTAGATGTCTGTTAGATCTAGTTAGTTTATAATGTTGTTCATATCTTGTATTTCATGGTTCATCTTTTGCCTAGTTTTATTCATTATTGAGAGTCGGGTATTGAAGTCTACAACTGTTGTTGTTCATTAATGCATTCCTCCTTTCAATGCTTTCAATTTTTGTTTCATGTATGTTGGGGATTGTTGTTAGGTACATATGTGTTTATAAATATTATATTATCCTGATGGACTGTTCCTTTTATCACCATAAAAAGTTCCTCTTTAGTAACTTTTTTGTTTGTTTTAAAGCCTACTTTGTCTGATAAAAGTATTGCCAATCCAGTTTTCTTATGGTTACTTTTCCATGGTATAACTTTCTGATCAAATTTGGGAAGTTTTCACCTATTTCTTTAGATAATTCTTTACTCTTTTTATCTCTTTCTGGAATTTCTGCTAAATGTACATTGCTATACTTGATGGTGTCCCACATGCCTCTGAGTCTGTTCATTTTTTCTTCTTCTTTTTTTTTTATTCCTCAGAGTAAATAATCTCACTTATCTTCAAGTTTACTGATTGTTTTGCCTGCTAAGATCTGCCATGGAGCCACTACCCCTCCCCACCATGAATTTTTCCTTTCAGTTACTGTATTTTTAAACTCCAGAATTTCTCTTTGGTTCTTTTTTACTATAATTTCTGGATAATGATACTTTCTATTTGGTGAGACATTGTTCTCACACTTTATTTCTTTAGTTGTGGTTTTCTTAGTTGCTGAACATATTTAAAATAACTGATTTAAAGTGTAGAGAGCTGTGTAAATGTTTGCCTCACCTTCTGGGTCATACCCACCAGGAGTAGAACTGCCACCACACTGAGCTTAGGAGAAGGGAGCAAATTGTGGGTCAGATGCTACAGACTTAGCTCTTAATGAGATTTAGTAGATTTTCTTGAATAAGTGTTTCTCCCCTTAATATATGCCTGTATGACAACTTCCGGAGACTTTAATGATTTTTAAAAATAATTTTCACCAGGTAAATGTTTTCACTGGGAGGAGTATCTGCTTTTGTCTTAAAACCACCATTCTGAAAATCTCACTTCTGATGACTCTGTTAGTTTTAATAGCGTGTATTGTAACATTTAGTCTCATAATAATGCCTGTTAACCATTGGTATGTATTAGAGTCTCCTGAAATGCTAGTTAAGTAATCAGATTCAGACCATACCCACAAATCTAGTTTCTTTTTGAATTCGTCTTTATTCTTATATGGCAGATATATGACTAGACCTTCTTTAAAAGAAGTTGGTTGTTTTTGGGTACTGAATATGGTCAGCCTCACCTTGAAATGTCCTATTAAATTTTTTTTTTTCCCTCAGAAAGCTTTTAAAGCCATGCTGTGATTCACTTACAAAAGCACTCTGCTTTCTGAACAAGGACTCCCTTCAAGTTTCTTTAGCTGTCCGTAAGCTGTTAGAAATAAATAAATTAATAGAGCAGGGAGGAAGTGAGGAATTCCCTCCATCACGAAATTTTAATTAGGTGAAAAACAAAATTTTATGCCTTTCCTGGGCTGTATACTTTTATTTTCCTTGGATTTATTTATAACCTATGCTTTTAAGAAAATGGTGAAGAAATATTAGAGGTTTTCTGTATTGTAAAAACTGTTTTGTTTGTTTAATGGATCATGTCTTGCTATCTTGAAAGAGGGAGGCTGATACAGCATATTAGAGCTTAAAGTAAGGAGTAGAGTACCTGATGAAGTTAGCAGAAATGTAAACAAAGTATTGAAGCAGTGATATATAGTTGAAAAATTAAGGCCTTTATTTGCAAAATAAAAGATCCTCCCTTAAGATATTCTGAAACATACATTTCTGATTTTAAAAAGTATGAAAATATACATGGTGTCTTTCCTAGAATTAAGATTAATTTAACTTTAATGGCTAAATGTTGGTGATCCTTAATTAGTGATGCTTTTGGCACAAGAAAACAATAGAAATGGGATATTTAAGCAGTGATACTTTTTTTTTTTTTTTTTAAAGAATGGGCTTTTAGAAATGAAGTGTAGAGGGGGGCCCAACTCCTCTAAAGGTTATTGAGCACCGCTCATCACAGTGCTTGGAAGAACCTGAGCTTGGACTGGCATGTTTTATGTCCTTTCACTCTGGCCCTCCCAGTTCTGCTTGCATGAACAGTTTTGCTCCAGTGAACCATGGAAAACAGTACTGTTTGAAAAGGCACAACTATTTGACCTAAAAATCTTTCCGACCTTGTACTCTGCAGTTTTGTAAAATGCCTATTTAAGTAACAGGTTTTTAAATTGGCTGATGTGAGTCATTTTCCTTGTACTGTTTTGTCTCCTAACTACTCCCTTGTGAGTCTTGACTAATATAAAGGACCTTAAGAAGCGACCCTTTAAAGGATAGTTGACATTTCAATTACTAGTACTTTTTATACAAGCTTAGTGGGCAATCTTGGAACACACAAAATAGGAAAAGAAGAAATGGTGGAGGAAATTAAATGATTTGAAGGGGCATAAGAGCAAAAGGGTCACTTATTGCATATAGTCTTTTTTTTTTTTTAAATTTTTTAAATTTATTTCAGCATATTATGGGGGTACAGATGTTTCTGTTACATATGTTGCCCTTGCCCCCACCTCCCTCCCTAAGTCCGAGTTTCAATTATGTCCATCATTTGGGTGGTGCACATTGCACTC
>CAUYSK010086577.1:0-10755 GCA_963575035.1 Avahi laniger | reverse complement strand
TAATTGGACAACTAAAAATATATAGAAAAAATTAGCTGGGCATGGTGGCGCATGCCTGTAGTCCCAGCTCCTTGGGAGGCTGAGGCAGGAGGATTGTTTGAGCCCAGGAGTTTGAGGTTGCTGTGAGCTAGGCTGACGCCACGGCACTCTAGCCCGGGCAAAACAGTGAGACTCTGTCTCAAAAAAAAAAAAAAAAAAAGAAACCTCTCTCACTACCTCACTGCTCTGGGAGAAAAAAAAGAGAGGAAAAAAAAGAACTCTCTATATTGAAATTCTGCTATCACATCAAAAGTATAGAAGCGGGGACTAACCAGCATATGTAGTCACACTGTTCTGTTAGAAATGTTCTGAAAATGGCATTCTAACCTTCCTCCCATTCTTTCCCCAAAATAGGGATAATGCCACCCTCCCAGTTGCTAATAATGGAGCCCAAAGCCATCACTTAAATTCAGTTATTAATCTCTTAAAAGGTAGAAGATCACAAGAAATAGAATGAGACCTTTTTTTAGGACAACAATCTTGTTAGGGTCCACATGCTGGAGCACACCCTCGAAGACACCACAAACCAATGTGAGTTTTACCCTTCTCCACAAAATCTGATTGAGGAAATGGTAGTCACTGCTGAGATCCATGCTAATTGATTCCAAAAGCAGTCTTCAAATAATCTTCTTTAAGCATCCAAACACTTGAAAATTAATAAAGAGATTTATGATTTTAAAATGATTTTTTGAGAGTAAGGTTATTTTTCCTTTCCCCATATCTGTAATGGACAAGAAGAATAAAAATATGAGTAATTCGGTTTTGTTCATCTTTTTAGAATGATGAGAAAAGGAGCATTGCAAGCACTAACTCTCATACACAGGAAACTAAAAACCATAAGATTTTGGGCAAGGTAGGCTTGGCTTCTTTGTCTCTAAAATGGGGATAATATCACCTTCCCTTCCTTAGATAAATGGAACAAGCAGAATATTTAGAGGCTTTTATAAGGCACATACATACATACTTTTAACCAAAAAAAGGGAAAAGAACAAATTTAAAACATTGACATCAGCAAAAATACTTGTCAACACATGCTACAATAAATTGTTTATCCAGAAATGTCTTGAATGCAACCTCTTCTGGATCTATCCTCTTCTGGATTAATAACATTTCTAGAGTTTTACACTGTTACCAATTAAAGGATAACAGACTCAGAACTATCACAATTTATGCATTGCCAATCCAGCTGCCATGGTGTCACTGCAAGGGTCATTGCATGCCACCCTGGCCACAACTTGGGGACTGGGTTGCTGTAGACTCACCAACTAGTCATGTGCAGCCTGACAGATCAAATTGCCACATGCCATACACTCAAATGTTTTATAAAAATGATACATGCTGGCTGGGTGTGGTGGCTCACGTCTGTAATCCTAGCACTCTGGGAGGCCGAGGTGGGCGGATCATTTGAGCTCAGGAGTTTGAGATTGCTGTGAGCTAGGGTGACGCCATGGCACTCTAGCCTGGACAACAGAGTGAGACTGTCTCAAAAAAAAAAAAAATGATACATGCTCATTATAAAGAATTACAACAATATAGAAATATACAAAGTAAAGAAAAAATATACAAAGTAAAGAAATAGTTCATTCATAGTAGATAATCTTACATTCTTTAGTGTATACAGTAATTTAAAAGAGGAATGCTTTTTTTTTTAAGTGTCTCTTACAACAATTCTGTTATTTGTATGTCCTTGTATTTAGAACCCTAGATAAATGTTCTTCTATGGTGGTTTAAATTTAAAAGCTGTTTGTCTTTGCCACATTAGGAAAATTCAAACAGTGAATTCTGCAATTTAACTATAAAAACACTGATGAAAATAACTAGAGCCTATTCAACTAGGAAGAAGGTGAGAAGTTACCTATCACTTTTAGCCAAACAACCTATTTTTTTTCAAATAACCTATTTTTTAATTTTAAGGTCTATCCAGTGCTTACACAAATATTATTTGATAGTTAACAACCACAACCTCACTTACAAAGGAGGAAACTGAGGCTTAGAGATTTAAGACACCTACCCAAAGTCACACAGCTAGAAGGTAATGGAACCTGAACCAAGACCAGGGCCCTAGTGCAGGATGTTTCTAGTACAAAACCAAGTGTTATGCATCCAGAGAGAACATAAAACAAGTCATCAGAGAGCTGGAGAAAAATCATTCTGGACTGAGCTTGATGGCTCACACCTATAATCTCAGCACTGTGGAAGGCCGAGGTGAGAGGATTGCTTGAGGTCAAAAGTTCGAGACCAACCTGGGCAACCCAGCAAGACCCTGTTTTAAAAATTAGCCGGGTGTGGTGGTGTTTGTCTGTAGTCCCTGCTACTTGGGAGGTTGAGGTGGCAGGATCAATTAAGCCCAAGAGTTTGAGGCTGCAGTGAGCTGTGATGATGACACTGCACTCCAGTGTGGGTGACAGAATGAGCTCCTGTCTCAAAAAAAAAAAAAAAATCATTCTTTGCTCAAGTTCATCCAACAGGGAAAAGGGGTTTTTTTACAGACAGAAAAATATAAAAATATAAAACTGAGGGGGGGAGCCCTCAATAGAGGCAAAAATTAATTTATATTTTAAAAAGATACCAAAGAAAGAAGTTTGTGAATTGCTTGTAAAACAAGAACATTTTTTAAATGGCAAAGAAAAAAGAGAAACGTTAAATCAGAAAAACATGTTAACACGAAGCAAAGAAAGCTTTGGAAACAGCTGCAAATGGTAAGCTTCAAGATTAGGAAGGAAAAAGTAAGGTCAGGATCAAGAGATGGGCTTCAAGGCAGACTGAGAAAAGGCATAATCATGTGGCTGACATCTCGGGTTTTTCTACCACACCCATATTCGCAAAATAAAAAGCAGCTCCAGTGGCTTCTTAGGCGGGTATATCCAAAATATTTCTCTCTGCCTAGGAAGGCCTACATCACTAGGTCAGACAAGAGCAAGTCAATCATGAAAATAACTGTGAGACTAGAACGTCAGCCTACAGGGAACCCAGCGGCCTCAGGCTAAGCTGCAAGGCCTTAGGTAACGTTTAAAACTAGTAACCTAAATTCATCTGGGAAAGCTTACTAAGAATACCCTAGTACTTAGGTACTAAGCGATAGTGGTCAGAATGTAGTTCCTTCATATCTCAAACAGGTGAACGAGTAAGACAGTTGAAGGCACAAGAAAATAACTGGTTCACCAGAGAGGGTGTACTAATTTGACCGGTGTCTTCAAACTTTCTCATTAAAACAAACATGCCATAAGAATAAAATACAAAATTCCTCATTTTTAAGACAAAATAAACTTCAAATAAACGGCGGACCATACGCTAAGAATTCACTTTCTTCCTCCGTCAGGGGTTTTTTTTTCCCGAAGGAAGTGTGGAAAATCTGGATCCTAATTTCAGTCAAATGGTGAATTCCTCGAACTTCAGTCTAGAACTAAAAGAAGAGAGACTGCCATTAAAGAAGAAATCTCTGGGCGCTCCAAGCTCCCCGGCGGCGGCTATCAAAGCATAATGAAGGCAAACCGGAGTAAAGTACGCACCGCCCGGCGCCCAAGCCGCAGAGCGGACGCCCGCCGAAAACAACGTCAAGTCCCGGCTGTTTGCCCAGAGCCAATCGGCTCGCGGCCCGAGGCGGGCTCCCCAGCGCCCCCTGCGGCCTGGAGGAGGGAAGGCCGCCCAGCAAAAATGAAGAGGTGCGACTCCCAGCATGCAATTCCCAGGAGACACACCCCAGGGTTCTCCCTCACCAAGTTTTGTCTATTCATTTTTATTGTTTTCCGAAATCCGTACCGCCTGTAGGGTAGGATTCCTACTGTTAGAGACCTGTGAGAAAGGGTAGGATACGCTGTCTGCCGCACGTTATTTTGTTGTAAAACGGTGGGTCGATGGAGTGACCCTTTTAATTGAGGTCGCTAGCGCCAGAGTGGCATCGCCCCTTTAAGGCCGGTAGCAGCCGCGGTTCCGGGGGCGGGGTTCGTCTTCTGCAGGACTCCGGCTGGCGCTGGGCTGCTTCATTCGGGGGCTGGGACTCGCCGCACAGACGTCGGCTCCTGCGCAGGGCACAGCCTCGCTCCTGATTGGCTGGTCCCCGGGGCCGCTCCCCCGCGCGCCACCCCTGGGTTCCCTCCCGGGTCCGCAGTAGGAACACTGCTCTCTCCCTTCTTGACCCCTAACCCTTTCTCCCTTCTTCCTTTCCCTCCCTCCCTTCAGCCGCCGTCACTTCAGGCGCCGCTGCTCCCGGAGGAGCTCCCGGCTCGGTGATGGGGTCTCGGGCTTCCACGTTACTGCGGGACGAAGAGCTTGAGGAGATCAAGAAGGAGACCGGCTGTGAGTTCAGGTTGGGGGGTGGGAACGCTGCCAGGCGCCTCCGGCTGGCCTCAGGTCCGAGGGCGGCTGTCGCTAAGGTCTGGAGGTGGGGTGACCGTGTGTGTGTGTGGGTGTGTGTGTGTGTGTGTGGGTGGGTCCTGGGCAGCCTCCAGGTTTGGGGACCGAAGGTTGGGAGGACCTGTTCTTCCAGCTGCAGTTTCCCGGAGCAGGGATCTAGCTCTTGTGGGGTTGCCCTTCCCCACAAAGGCGGGAGTCTCGATCACTCATAAAGCTTAGAAACCTCTTTTCTCTTCCCACCCCCAGTCCCTGGCCTCTGAAAGTCCCCGACCAAACTCCTGTCCTCTGTCTCTCCTCACATCACCCTTCCCTATTAGCAGGCTTCTTGAACAGTGGGTAAAGCCGGAGAAGCAAATTCAGGAATTCTGGATGGATTCTGTAGAAAACATAATCCGATGTTGGGCAAGGACCTAAAACCACTGACAACTGTGGGAAATCACAAACAACTTCTTGCCGCAAACTGGATAAACAAATCCAGAAAGCAAGACCACGTAGTAGTAAGGCTTTGAAAGACGCGACCCAGCTCCTGGAAACCTTTAATCAGGGTTCTGAGAGTGTGAGACTTCTTTCAATCTGAACTTTTGGAGAAAAAGCACAGATACTGTGACCACCAGGTTTTTTTACTTACGATGAGCATACTTGCTGTCCTAATTTCATATATATTGACTTCTATGCTGGTGTACTTTATGCAGTCACAATTGAAATTGGATGTGCTCCAAAAATCTCAGTGTGAATTTGTACTAGGAACTGATTTTTTTAAATAATTTAGTCTCTTCCTCATTACCCTGAACAGAGGAGCAACAGGGCTCTGGGAATTCAGGAGCTCTGTAAAATACCATTATACATTTAAATAGCTCTTGACAATGCAATGTATGATATAATTATATTGATGCATACCATATTTTCTCAATAATCCTTTATGATTCTAGTTGAGTTTTGAGATATGTAAGCATCTGACCTCTGTCTCTTCATGATACCTGTCTTTGATAATGATGTGAGCAGTAAGTAACTCAGTGTACCATATACAGATAGTACTGAGGAGCGCTAGGGGAACTACACAGTTACTAAGGCAGTGATGACTTGGGATAAATTAAATGGCATCCTGTGCTTTCTGAGAAGTTCAACTTTCTAGAATCTTCGAGGTGGTAGACATATTATCTAGACCCACCCTTTGTTTGATTGATTTACTTCTTTCAGCATCTCCTAACATGGCCCTTAAGCCTCACCATAAAGACCTTTAATGATGGTGACCTCACCACTTACCAAGGCTGTCCTTTTAATGATTTCAAATGAGTGACAAAGTAATTAGCTATTCATAATTTGCAGGACTTGTTTGGCCACTGAACCTTATAGACATTTTATGACTTAAATTGAGTCCAGGAATGGGGAACTACACAATTACTCAGGCAGTGATGACTTGGGATAAATTAAATGGCATCCTGTGCTTTCTGAGAAGTTCAACTTTCTAGAATCTTCAAGGTGGTAGGCATGTTATCTAGACCCACCCTTTGTCTGATTGATTTACTTCTTTCAGCATCTCCTAACATGGCCCTTAAGCCTTTCCATAAAGACCGTTAATGATGGTGACCTCACTACTTACCAAGGCCGTCCTTTTAATGATTTCGAATGAATGACGAAGTAGTTAGCTATTCATAATTTGCAGGACTTGTTTGGCCACTGAACCTTATAGACATTTTATGACTTAAATTGAGTCCAGGAATGGAAATATAGACAGTTTGGATTTAGCAAGCATTTTATTATGTTTTGTGGCCGTGACCTATGGCCACACTTGTAAATACAGTAACTATTTTAGATTTAGGGTGACACCCAAGTTCAAGCATTTGTGCTTAAAATAAAAAGTCACATAATGAGGAAGTGTAAACCATAGTGAAGATGAGAAAAGCCATTTTTGCCTCAGAGCAAAGGGAACAGTAATTCCATTCTGGTTTATTTATATTTGACCAAATGAAAAGGGTCTGGATTGCTATAGGACTCTGGGATGTTTTACCATGTGACTTGTGGACAAACAGAACTAAGTACTCATGAAGAGCTCTTTTCCCTGTTGCCAAAGAGTGAACATGGGGGAGATTCTCAATCACAATCAATGCAAATATATGCATTGAGCCAGAATGCTAGTGAAATAAGAACTTAGTGAATTTTCACAGTATCCGTTCAATACTATGCTAGGTACCCAGAGCAGATGGAGACAACAGATGCCCACAACCTCGTTGGGAAGATAAGCCCAAGAGAGTTGTGATTAGCATCGTGACATTAGGAAGCTAAAATTGTGTGGTACCCACCTTCAGAAAGCAGGGAAGAGAGAGTCCTTGTGGGCTGGCCTTGTGGAGGACAGAAATTGGGCCTTGGTGCATGCATAAATGGATTGGATTTGGATAAATTAACATAGGACATTTTGGGTGGCTTCCAGTAGTGATCTCCCCCAAGCCTGCTACAAAGTCATTCCTCTGCCCTGAAAGTGGAACCATCAGTTTATCCAATTAGTGCCCATCATCAGAGTTGTTTTTTAAAGCAGTAATTTTAGTATGATGCAAAAGGTTTTGAAGAGTAAAAACAACAGATACCTGGAGGGTGGAGTAAAAAGGTGGAATTTGTCCTATTTTCATCTGCTTCTTGTTTCATGAAGAACAATTGGGGAACTATATCACTCAAACACTTTAAGAACAAGTAGACATTTTACTACACTGTTTGCCAGTAAGAAAATATAGTATAATTGGAAGAAACTGACTTTATAGTCAATGTGAAAGCTTTGCATTGGAATTGATGATTATATTTAAACATTTTTTGTAAATTTAAATTGATTAGAATTCATATATGACTAGTTTAGCTGGTATTTGAAAGTTAACCACTAAGTGTTTGGAAAAGTAATTCTAGGTAAGAATTACCTGTGAGCCTCAGTTTCATCTATAAAATGAGAATAATAGTAGTACCTACTTGGCTCGAGCCTGTAGTCCTAGCTACTTGGGAGACAGAGGTGGAAGGACCGCTTGAGCCCAGGAGTTGGAGGTTACAGTGAGCTATGATTGTGCCACTGTACCACTCCAGCCTGGGTGACAGAGCAAGATCCTCTATTAAAAAAAGAAAAAAAAAGGCCAGGCGCGGTGGCTCACGCCTGTAATCCTAGCTCTCTGGGAGGCCGAGGTGGGCGGATTGTTTGAGCTCAGGAGTTCGAAACCAGCCTGAGCAAGAGTGAGACCCTGTCTCTACTAAAAATAGAAAGAAATTAATTGCACAACTAAAAATATATATAGAAAAAATTAGTCAAGCATGGTGGCTCATGCCTGTAGTCCCAAGCTACTCGGGAGGCTGAGGCAGAAGGATTGCTTGAGCCCAGGAGTTTGAAGAAGGATTGCTTGAGCCCAGGAGTTTGAAGTTGCTGTGAGCTAGGATGACGCCACGGCACTCTAGCCAGGGCAACAGAGTGAGACTCTGTCTCGGAAAAAAAAAAAGAAAAAGACCTACTTTATAGGATTCTTTTGACAATTAAATGAGGTAAATTATGTAAATTAGTCAGGATAGTGTCTGGTATAATAAATTTGGTGTGTTAGCTATTATTATTTTGAGCCATAGATAACAATCATTTTATTGGGAGAATATAATTTGCATGTGCTAGTTATGAAAACTGTGTAGGGCTATATAATTGGGGGAGGTGACAGTATTTTATACATTTTCTATTTTCAGTAGACATTGGATTAGGAATCAAGAAGAGACGTTTTGCCAATTCTAAGGAAATAAAACTTTTAAAGGAGTAGAAATTATGATATTTTTAACAATTTAAGAAACATGGTCCAAGACACACTTTGGGTTGGCATAAGACATTTGCTATACTGTCTTTGTTCTATTACCTTCTTTCACACTTCTGCGTTTTCATAAATTAAAGCTCATTTGAATAAAAGATGAAATTGGGGGAAAGCCACAAATATCTTGGGGATTTTTATAATCCCCATCCTTAGGTTACTTAACTGTAGCAATAAGCTGGCTGTGAATTACTTAAAATCTTATCTATGAGAAACAATTTATACCAACAAAGTAACAATGAATGCAGATTAATTTATTTTAGTTTCTACCTTCTGATGTATGTCACGTGGTATGTGGAGCGTGTTGAACAGGTTTACAAGTAAATTGTACAGACTGGTGAGAGTTTGTTTGAAAGGGTGTAGTGATGATAGAACCAATGTGGGTTTCCCTACAGTTCCACCAAAGTACAAAGCTGGCAAAGGCAATTGCTTGAGAACAATTTCCTGGGCTAGAATGTAAGTGGAAGTGCAACTCCAGGCTGCTACTGCCTCCAGTGCAGGACCCTTTTATGGCCCATCCCTGCAATGCCTTGGTGCCTGAAATTTCTGTCACTACAGAAGACCCTACTATCTTCTTCCTTCTATTGAAATGGAAATGCACAGATAACTAACACCTTTAGCTTGTTTTGAGTTAGGTAATTTGTAAAGCTCTGTACTTTGCTAGTTCTATCTAGTACAGGGTTCTATTCTCATTTTGTTTCCAGAAAGTGGTAAGAGGCAACCACTTGTTACATTAGAGAGGGATCTGCGGGAGGGAGACTCCGGGCACTTTTTTTTTGGTAGGTGAAGGTGGTCCAGAGCATAGAGTACTTGGAATTTTACTCATTTAGAAGATAATCGACCCCTGCAGCAGCTGCAAAGATAAAAGCTTTATCTATTTTTGTATATTTTTGATGAACCATTTGAAAGTTGCAGGTATTGGAACTCTTCATCCCTAAATACTTCTGCGTGTATCTCCAGAGAATAGGGATTTTTTTCCCTACATAATCACAATGCTATTATCACACCTAAGAACGTTGATAATTCTATAATATTATCTACTATTTGGTCCATATTCAGATTTCCTCAATTATGAGAAGGTAGGGTTTGTTTGTTTTACATAATGTTTTATAAGTCTTTTTTTTTTAGAGATTAAAAGAGGCCAGATCTTGAAATCTCATGTCAGGGGAAATGTTAAGGTGGAGTGTTCAGGAGGAATGATTAGGGGTATAGGCTTCAACTTCAAAATCTTTTACCTTTTGGCTGGGCGCGGTGGCTCACGCCTGTAATCCTAGAACTCTGGGAGGCTGAGGTGGACGGATCGTTCTGAGCTCAGGAGTTCGAGACCAGCCTGAGCAAGAGTGCGACCCCTACTAAAAATAGAAAGAAATTGGCCAAACAACTAAAAATAGAAGAAAAAAAAATTAGCCGGGCATGGTGGCACGTGCCTGTAGTCCCAGCTACCTGGGAGGCTGAGGCAGGAGGATCGCTTAAGCCCAGGAGTTTGAGGTTGCTGTGAGCTAGGCTGATGCCACGGCACTCGCCCCAGACAAGAGAGTGAGACTGTCTCAAAAAAAAAAAAAAAATCTTTTACCTTTTTATTAAAAAGAATTTTTTTAGGGACAGATCTTACTCTGTTGCCCAGGCTTGGAGTACAGTGGCCAGATCATATCTCACTGTAGCCTCAAACTCCTGGGCTCAAGTGATCCTCCTGCCTTGGCTTCCCAAAGTGCTGGGATTACTAGCATGAGCCACTGGCTGGAAATCTTTTATCTAGAGCTACCTTTGGCTACCCTTTTATGCTTTACCTAGGTTATCAATTTGTTCTTCTACATTAAGATTTAGGATAAAGACAAGGGCAAAATAACTTTTTTCTTATTTCCTTTTTGTTCTTATTCTTCCCTCTGCCATTTTTCCTTGGTGCTTGACACTTCTCTGAAACACCTTCCTCCTCTGAGCACAATGCAGTGATGATAGATTTATAGTCAGGAAGGTTAACATGGTCTTTTTTTTTTTTTTTTTTGATAAAGAGTGTGGCTCTGTTGCCCAGGCTAGAGTGCCGTGGCGTCAGCCTAGCTCACAGCAACCTCAAACTCCTGGGCTCAAGCGATCCTCCTGCCTCAGCCTCCCGAGTAGCTAGGATTATAGGCATGCGCCACCATGCCCGGCTAATTTTTTCTATATAGTTTTTAGTTGTCCGATTAATTTTCTTTCCATTTTTAGTAGAGACGGGGTCTCGCTCTTGCTCAGACTGGTCTCGAACTCCTGAGCTCAAACAATCCGCCCGCCTCGGCCTCCCAGAGTGCTAGGATTACAGGCGTGAGCCACCGCGCCCGGCCTGCTGAGTTTTGTTTGACCAAAAGCACCTCCCGCCTGCGGGGTCCCGTCCCCTGCGCCACGGTTCTCGCAGCCACAAGCCTGCAGTCCTTGGCTGCCGGAGACGTGGGGGTCTAAATAAGTCTCTTCTGACTAGTCTTGATGCTTCTCGAGGTTTAAATATTCTGTGGTTTAAAAACCGATTTCCTAAATTCAGCTGTTGGCTCCCCTGCTGATGTTATACGCAGCTAAT
>CAUYSK010086575.1:0-12713 GCA_963575035.1 Avahi laniger | reverse complement strand
TATTGTTGAAGAGCATATTAAAAATGAGGTATTAGGTATTACCTAATTTCTAATTCATTATCAGACATAAGAAAAGGCTAGTTTAAAAAACACAAGAAATTGTTCTTTCAGTTTTTTGGGTTTTTTTTTTTTTTTTTTTTTGTGCTGGAGTCTCACTCTGTTGCCCTGGGAAGAGTGCAATGGCATCGTCATAGCTCACTGCAACCTCAAACTCCTGGGCTCAAGCAATCCTCCCAGAGTGCTAGGATTACAGGTGTGAACCACCACAGCCAGCCTGTTCTTTCAGTTTTACTTTCCTGTTTCTTACAAAAGGACAGTAAGGATACACTCTTAATGTGACACCACAATAATCTACCTATGCATTGAAATTACATAGAATTAATGCTAACTCTTCAAATGTCCAAAGTTTTTATCCAGTTAACTCTGGTGGGAATCTTTCCAAGCATATTAAAAACTGTTTATTGGTTTTTTTTTTACAGTACTTTGAGTTGCTTTTTAATAAAAACTTTTCTACTTTCTTCAACATGGGATACTGAGTATAATTTGACCTTTATGACTGAAGTTCATCATTATAAGTATCCATTATACTAAATCAGCATTAATTTGACTGTTTTCCCTCTACCTAGGACATATCTGCCCTTATAAACCATCTGCCTCTTATCTCCCTAACCAAGTTTGGATTCATCTGTTATATGCTTTCAAAGCACCTTGGACTTCTTCACAGTACTTATTACACTTGGAATTGTACATTTATTAGTGAGATTTGATTACTGATTACTCCCATAATAGATTGTAAGGATCATGAGGGCTTGTATGTGGTCCAGACTTGTTCGCCATTAATGCCTGGTGTATAATAGGCTCCTAACAACTAATAGATGAATGGTTAAATAAACACCTAACTCAGTGCGTATCCCCTCTACAACTTGGTGAAGGCAAGTCTTGAAATCCAGATAAATCTTTCTAAAAACTATGTTTTAAAAAAAAAAAAAATGAAGCCCCTACAGGAGAATGGAAGTAATCCTTTCATAGTGTATAAGACCCCAACTTTAGAGTCTTGTGATAACTATTTTGGCTATTAGGCCTCTTCCATCTTTTAATGCCTAGAAAAAGAAGTTGTATTGATAAGTGCCCCTTAATAGCCATGAGTTCTTGGGCACTAAACCTCAATTTCCTTTTATAAAATGATGATAATACTCCTACCTCTATGGGTTATTGTGAGGATTCAGTAAAATAGTAAAGTGCTCATCACACTGTCTGATGTATAAGAAGTGTTGATGTTAGCTGCTGGTATTAGCATATTCCTATTGTGACACACAACTGTCTTTCACATATGAAAATATTGCTCCTGACCCATCACCAAAGTGTATGTACTCTGAATCATTTCTTTAGGAGAGGTTAAAGGATTTGCTCAGAATCATCAGTTCATACAGCCTCTCCCCCTTAAGACCAGTGGTTTTCATCAAAGTCTCATATTTTGGCTTTAAAGTAAACTGCTTGGCTTTCATTCATAATCTATTTTCACTAAAAATACACATTTCTCTATGGTTCTACTAATATCACAGTAAGTTCATGAGATGTTGGAGATTGTTATATAGTCCAATAAAATGTTACAGAAAATTTCAGAAAGGAAGTGTTATATAGTCCAATAAAACGTTACAGAAAATTTCAGAAAGGAAGTCCCACTGGAAATTAAAGTATACTTTTTCTACATATATTAAAAAAATTCCTTTCCCTTTTACCATTTTAAAGTGCACATAAAATTTTTCTCCATTTTTTGGCAGCTAAAGAATTTGAAGAAGGAAAATAAAATGCTTTACCATTACTACCAACTATATTTTGCAAAAGAAACATTAATACTTTAAAAGCTTGGATCTTTGTATACCTAACACAGATTTTGTAAATCCATACTGGGCCTTGAGATTATCATGTTTATTTATAAAAGTCAAAGAGTAATTTATTTTAAAGACATATTACTTTCAAAATATTCCCACGGTGCTAAAAGTGCTTTTAGTTTAGGATATAGAGTTTTTGTTTGTTTGTTAAGAGACAGGGTCTTGTTCTGTTGCACCCAAGCTGGAGTGTAGAGGCACCATCATAGCTCACTATAACCAATTCCTGGGCTCAACAGATCCTCCAGACTCAGCCTCCCGAGTACCTGGGACTACAGGTATGCACCACCATGCCTGGCTAATTAGGATATACAATTTAAAATGATGCAAATTGCAGATGAATGTTTACCCTGCTGTAGGTTTAAAGAACACTATAGATATCTCAAGACACCAAAGAAAATTAGATTTTCCCCTCCTTATCTAACTCCTTAAGGATTGAAATGACAAAGCTAACCAAGAAACTTCTACCTTAACCAAGCAGTTTGTAAGGACAAGTGATAAGATACAGAAGTTCTCAAACCTATATATGTGGGCAAAATTAAATGACCTTTCCTTTCAGGCAACTGCAATTGAGAATCAAAGTTTTAACTGCTGTTGGAGACCATGGATTGAGGATGCACTATTTTGGAGTTTTTCAGTCACTGTATCTTCTTTCACTGTGGTTTTGATGACTTCAGATACCCCACTGGTTCCAAGGATGCAAGGCAAACTTAGAAACACTTCATTATTTATATCATAATATCCCTGAAATGAGAAAAATAGGGATTATAATAGAGATAAATCACTGCAAAGAAGTTAATATCATAAAAATGCACATTTTCTTTTCTAGTTCTAGTACAAAGTAATACAAGTTGAATTTTTAAAAAATTTTGTTCATTTATTTTTGTGAACTCAAGTTATTGTTTCAGAAAATTTTTGAAAGATGAGAGGAACTTGGTCAAAGATACTCCCTCTGTGGGGAGGTAAGCTAGCCCCCTGCAATATGGGTAGCAGGTTGGGAGCTAAGAAAAAAGATGGTCGTCAGAGTAGATTTCCTGGGGAGGGGCATAGCTTAGTGGTCTCTGGGCACAAATACAGTACGCTCTGTTTCTTAAATTGATACATAATAACTATACATATTTATGAGGTCTGTGTGACATTTTGATACATGTATATGATGTATAATGATCAGATCAAGGTAACTGGGATATTACCACCTCCAACACCATTCCTTTGTGTGAGAACATTACAAATTGTCTCTTCTAGGTATTTTGAAATATAGAATAACTTATTTATAACTATAGTCACCCTACTATGTTACTGAACACTAGAACTCATTCCTTCTATCTAACTGTATTTTTATATCCATTAACTAACCTCTTTTCATCCTCCCTGCTCCCTTCCGAGCCTCTGGTAACCACCATTCTACTCTCTACCTCCAGGAAATCAACTTTTTTTTTTTTAAGCTCCCACATATGAGTGAAAATACGCAATATTTGTCTTTCTGGCACATCAGTCTGGGGTTACTTGGCTGGCTGAGGTGATAAATAACAACCAGAAAAAGTTTATGGCTATATAAACTCTATTCGGAGATTCCCAAAAAGCACGAGGGTGAGAAGGCAACCTGGCAGAAATCCAGACTTTCCATAGCCAAGCACAGTAGGGCTTAGACCAGACTGCCTATTCTCACGTTACTCTAAAAGCTGGTGACATTGAAAACAGCTGGGTTAGAGTGTGAACAGCGATTTTGCTGGTTTTGTATTTATAATACGAGAGAATGAGAATAACAATTACCTTTGCTAAAACTGATACAGAATGCACTTTCTTTTTATTATTTACAATACTGTCAACCAGGTCAGCTACTGATAGTCCAACAGACCAGGATCTTTGGCCTTTTACCCTTAACAGTTCCATGGCTCTAGGTTACAAAAAAACATGATCTCAGAAAATGCACAAAATATGCACATTTAATTTTACATTCTGTTTAAGGTATTAATTAGATATTTTTATAACACAGAAATAAGAGTTACACAGCAATTGTTAGGAAAGCCTACAGATAGTCTAATGATTAAACTTTTCTTAAGATGTCAGATAGGCAAGTTCACAGAGAGAAAATACAAATGGCCTAATAAACATAAAAAGATGCTCACTGCCATTAATATTTAATCATTAATTAAAACAAATACCAGTTTTGCCTATAAAAATTAACAAAGATTAAAAAGACTGATAACTAATTTTGGAGAAACTATAAACAGGCATTCCCATAACTGCTGTTGAGAGTGTAAAATGATCTTTCAGGGAAAAGATTTGCCAACATCTCATCTAGAAATTCCTCTTTTAGGAATTTATCCTACAGCAATATGCTCAAGTGTGCAAAGATAAACATAATAAGCATGTTTGCTGTATTTGGAAACAACTCATCAAAAGAGGAATGGTTAAATAAATCACTACCAAATATAGTACCATGTAGCTCTTAAGAGTAAGATAGATTTACATGTACAATATAGAAAGATGTACAAGATTTATCATTAAGGAAACAAATCAAGTTACAAGATAGTGTGAATAGCATAAGTCTATTAGAAAAGTAATAAAAAATAATAATGATATATTTGTAGAAGCATTGAAATTTTTTTCAGAGACAGGGTTTTGCTATGTTGCCCAGGCTGGCCTCAAACTCCTAGGCTCAAGCAATCCTACCTCAGCCTCCCAAGTAGGAAAAAAGATTTTTGGAAATTCACATGTGGACACTAAACTGTTAACAGTGGGTGTCTCTAGGAGATGGAATTGTCTCAGTTTTTTACTTTCTACTTTATAGATATCTGCAATATTTGAAATTTTATAATAAGCATATATTATTTTTATAAATAATTATATAAACATTTAAATTTCTTCCTTTTAATAACTATAAATGCAAGATTATATAATCAGATTAGAATGAACTATACCACACATTACTCTTCTCAATAAGAAAAAGAATATTCTTTCTAGTTGTTATATTCCACAAACCATAAGCTGAAGGTTTAAAAAGCTAAAAATCACCACCACTCAGACTTCAGGAATATCTGTTATTATGTGGTGGTGAAACAACAAATGACATGAAAATATATAATGTATAGAGTCCAACTTATGGGGCACAGTCCCCCGGAAAGCCTCTGAATAATACAAGGATCTCTTCATTACATTTTTCCCCCTGAACATATAATATGGCTTATCCATTCATATTAGACCGATTTCCAAATGTATTTATGTGTGATTAATACATACTCATTTTTAAATGGTATGGACAGATTCTCTTCCATTTTAAGAAAACTGTTACTGATTGAACTCCTGTTCTACTACTTTCTCCCCTTCTCACTACTGTACTTGACTAGTCTTAAAAAAAAAAAAAACAAACAGAAAACTGCTACTATCCTTAGATGTTTAGATACAGGAGCAGTAAATCGAGTCTACAAATAAGGAATATGTTCTTCCCTTTAAATGTCAATGGTGTTATCTGAAAAAGTCTGCAAAGCACTCTTAGATCTACCTTCAGATAAGAAATCAAAAAATATAAAACACTGCTCCCTTACACTCTTGGATTTGTCCATAATAGCTAGTTTTGTTTACAGAAGCCTGGTAAGTATTTGCTGTGTATATAGCTGTTACGTTAGCTATGAAATACATGAGTTTTAGTTGGATAAATGCAAATTTACATTCAGTGTTACCTGTTGAATAGCTGCACCTGAGGGTTATGAGTCATTACTTCTTGGCCACCCCATGTGGGCACTAAAAATTAAATGAACAATTAGTTATATTTTGCAAATGACTCTATTAGGATTAAGATGTGATAAATGATCTTTAGCAGTCAAGAGCACCTTCTAGCAACAGTTATAGTTTTCCACTGAAGGCCCTGAAATGTGCTATACCAGTTGCCTGGGGTGAAAAAGACTTTTAAACTACAATTCCCAAAAAACGTGATCCTTAAAGTCTACTTGCGAGCTCCTTACATGGTCTCTCTCATCAGTAACAGTTCTATAAGGGCCATTTCACTGTTTAAATAGAAAGCTTTCTTTCCTTACCAGACCACATGTAATAGATTCCCAAATGCTGCAAGCACTTGGCATTTGTTCTGCTGGGAACTGCACTGAGACTGATTTCAGGTGAAGGATAATTTGGTCACCATTTTGGGCTAGAATTTCCATAGCTGTGAGAGAGGCAGGATCCTGTTTTCTAAGAGCATCATCTGGGTTACCCATTTCCTCTCACCACACCATTTATAAAAAAAAAACAATTCAAAAATTCAAAGCTGTATACACAAACTGGATATTTATACCACACTTAAATTGACGTTTCTCATGGTACAAATCTATGTGTTTGGGTAGAAAAGTAAAAATACATTTGGCTATATAAGAATATCTTATGTGTAAGATATACGAATTCTATGCTACACTCAAAATCAGGCAACTTAGTGATGTGTCAGCAACAAAAGATATCATATGTATCCAGATGTCTCTTCTCCCCAAACTGACTACCAGCTTCCAGGGTGCAGGGACCATGTATTCTTTTGTGTCTTCTTACACATATTCTGTACACGGTGTTGGGTACACAGAAGATAATACAGAACTAACTTCACACCCAATTTATAATTATATTTGGTAACAAAGAGGAAAACATACTTGCACCGTTAAGTTGAAAAACATGGGAAAGTTTTAATGTAAGTAAAAAAATAGCAAAATCAAACACTGTTACATGAAAAACAAACAAAAAGAACCAGAACTGTTACATGAAAAATATAAATACATGTGGACAAATTGAGGATTTTTAAAATGTTTTACATGGATAGAAGGGTGATACATAGATTATTTTCTTTAAAAATCTGCTATTAGTATATTCACAATAAATAAAAAATTGGGAGAAATGAAATACAGCATTTACAGACCTTGGAAAGATGAATAAAAGCAAGGTTTGTATAAGAAAAGACAAAGGATGCCAAAAAATCTGAAAATTATGAGTATTGCTGCCATTTTTTATATATATATGGAGAGAGAGAGTGCTCACATCTTTCCTCTAGGAGTCCTGACTTAAAAGAGCCATAAGAAAAGAATGTTCAGAGAAAGAGAAAGCTTCACTGTATTCAAATTTGCTTGTGACACAGTCATTAGAATTTTAATCCTCAAAACTTTTTTGCACTTTTATTATTTTTAATTGACATATAGTAATTGTACATATCTATGGGATACAGTGTGATATTCCGATACATGTATACATTGTGTAATGATCAAATCAGGGTAATTAGCATATCCATCATCTCAAACACTTATTTGTGTTGGAAACATTCAAAATCCACTCTTCCAGCTACTTGAAAATATACAATAAATTGCTGTTAATTATAGTCACTGTACAGTGCTATAGAACACTAGGATAGAATTTTCAAAAAAGTTTAGATGAACTTAATTATTTCATTTTTTGTTTGTTTACTGCCCAGCCCTTCAAACTTCCTAAATGTATATCCATCTTACTTTAGCCATTTCAATATTATACCTAATCAATCCTGATCCTTGCTTCCACTAAATAACAGCAATCCTCTGGCCCCAAAAATTTTAATGAAAAATTCCATTTAATAGCTCTTTTCTACTACATATAACACCCACCCCATGCCCAAAGCAGAGATCTAACACTCTTTTCTGAGGTCTAGCCCTTGGATTTCTAAAATGTCTCTTGAAGGGGTTATCTGTAGTTTATATATGATTGCAGTATCACAGCTGAAAATAGCAACTCCAAAGCTTACGTTCTGCTAACCATCTAATTTGGTGTGGCATAATGAATGATCTTTGGTTACAACAAGATGGTGTCAGGATCATTTGTTCATGCCAAAACACATTTACTGAGGCCACTGCCAGCTCTAGGAGCTTACTGTCTGGTGGGGCAGACAGGTAATTATAACAGTGTAATAATGGTTATAACAGATGCATAAATTTGCTTAACCTGGAGAATTAAGGAAGCTTCCCAGGAAAGGTGGCACTCAAGCCCCGTCCTGAGAGTAAGCAGCAGTTAGCCAAGTGAATGAGTGTTTAGGAAAAGGAAGCAGCAGGTGCTAAGGCAAGGAGGCCTAAGAAGAGTGCATAAACCATTCAGGAAACTGCAGATCAACCATCTGACTAGCACAGAATGCCTGGTAGTACGGCAGAAGATGAAGCTGGAGTGGGAAGCAGGAAATAGAGCCTAAAGGGCTTATATGCTATGCGATTCCTCCCCAGGCTGGAGTTGTCGTTTGTCTGAAATACCTGAAGTGAGTAATTTCATGTACACAACTGCTATTCTTATAACTGTTTCCAAATCCTAATGTTGCTTTACTTCAATGCATAGTTTTACATGTCCTTCCACCAATTTTCTATTCATACCATCTTGCTGATCACTGTAATAACAGCTACCATTTGATGAATGTTTATTCTGTGCCAGACACTGTACAAAATGCCTTAGATAAATTAAGTGACAGCAAGAAAGAACACAGATTTAGGGTAAGACCAATGTTCAAATCTCAGTTCTGCCCTTATTAGATAGGTTACTTTGGGAAAATTACTTAATTTCATTGAGCCTTAAGTTTCCTTATCTATAAATTTGGAAAACTACCATCTCCCTCACAGGGTGTTTGTAAAATTTAAATGAGATATGCAAACTATTTAATATACACAGTAGGTACTCAATAAAAAAATTATAATTACTATTACTGTGATGGTGTCACTTACCAAAAAATATAACCAGTTGGTATCTACAATGAAACCAGCAGAGGGAGCTTATAATCCATTTCTGGTTTCAGGACCAAGGTAAGTAAGAACACCAACCTATCGATGGATATAATTTGTCTTTGCAGCAAGAGTAGAAGACAGGATAAAAAGTAATCTGATGGTATCTCTAGATGGCAGACAGGGAGATAGATTGGGGAGAAGTACATACGTAGCTTCAGTGGTATTGGTTATGTTCTTGATTGAGTATGGATTCATGAATATTTGTCCAACTACTGTTTTAAAACTTGTACACACATTATCTATGTCAAATATTACATAACAGTATAGTTAAGTGATGCCAGTTCACATGTACCTGCATCTCTCTATCTTTAGTTCCCATTTGAGACCTCAAGACAGAATTACCACATCTCTTCCCTGTGCTTTTATTCTACTTCTCTTGGACCTTAATAAGTCAATACTGCCTTCTAGTCATTTCCTATATCAAGTTCTTACACATCTATATATTTTCCAACAGCAGTCAGCACAGTGTTTACTGAGCAAAGCAGGTGCCCAATTAATGTTTCTGAAAACAAGCTCCTACATTTGAGATAAAAGGCCATTTAATCAAACACGAACTGCTTTTTGGTAGGTTTTAAAGTGTTCCTGTCTGAAGAGCTCACAATTAAATGCTATCAAATTGTTTTCTTCCTTCACCCAGATATACTAGGTTAGGGTTAGGGTAAGGGACATATTTATCAAGTCACACTATCCTTTATTTTCTCCTTATGATTTGAAAAATACAACCATATTTCAAAATGTTCTTATTCAATATTTATTATACATCAATTATTCCTCAAAATTTGTAACTTATTAGAGGGACTGGTTAAATAAATTATGGTGTATCCAGTAGTTAAAAAGAATGAGTGAGATGTGTATATGTTATTATGCATTCATTTCCAAGTCATAATGGTAAGTAAAAGGGAAGGTGGAAAATGATGCATGATGTCTCTTTCACATATGTGCTTGCCTATGCACAGAATATTTCTGGAAGATTGTATTGTACAAGAAACTGGTAACTGTGATTGCCCCTAGGAAAAGGGATTGCCCCTAGGGAAAGGGATAGAGCATCTGGTATAGAAGGGAGACTTATTTTTTTTTGTACTATTTAATTTTTTTCAATGTGAAAGTACTACTTTTTCAGCTAAAAGAACAGCTTAATAATTTATACTTTCAATAAGGAGAAGGTGCACACACAAAAATCTGGTTGGGTAAGAACAAGCAGCAGTACAACAAAAGAAGAAACATCATAAGACAATATGTAGTTAATTATCATACAGATTTAAATAGCTTTTAGCCCAAAGAAATGAAGAAATCACTATGGAGCGATATGATTAGGAAAACTTTCATTGCATAACAGGGCTCAACTTAGACCTTGAAGGATGAAATTTAAATATGATGGCAGAGAGGAGGAAGGCATTATAGGGGAGGTACATGCAGTGGGTAAAGGTCCCTGTGGGCTGAGCTTGGGAGGCACAAGATCTAGGTTCCAGTCCTTCTTTGACCCAAAACCTATAGGCTCCTAGGCAGGTCACTGATCATCCCTGCATCCACTGCTCGCTCCCTAAAGCAAAATGTAATAGATGGTCCTTTCCAGCTCTCTAATAACACAGCTATCTCCATAACTATAATGGAGAAAGCAGATTCAGGCTTTATTTGGGGGCTCCCTGAGTGCCAAGCAAAGAAATTTCATGGTTTGGTCAGAGGAAGCTCCTGAAAGATTTTGAAAAGAAGAATACATTTTAGGAAGATGGAATTGATAAGTGAGAACATGCAGTAAACACTATGTAAGTTTTGGCTAATATTACTTTTAATTTCACATCATTTACAAGGTAGTCTAGAGAGGAAAGAGCAAACTGGGAGATTTGCAATAACCAGGCAAGCAAGAGATCAACATGCATCAGAGGGTTAGGTCCATGTTGGGTCTTGGGTTTGTTTAAAACCCTAGATATTCATTACTCTAATATATCTGCTGCAAGTTCTTGTTTTCTACCCTTGCCTGGGGTCCTATTAATTAGTGTTTAGTGTCAAGGAGCATTTGGAGCCTGAAAAGTATTTCTGCTCAATCACACTGTCAGGTTTTTTAAGGGTTTATTCTATAGCTCGACTCATTCTAACACTTGAAATTTCTAGGTAGCCAGGGCAGATTTATACAGATTTAAAATACTGCTGTATTTTATTAAAATAATTTTCTTAAAAATTATATAAATACTACATATTTTATATAAAGTACAAATTTTTAAAAACTACCTCTAATCCAGACATCACTATTAATATTTTGTTTGTTTTAATGGCATCAAAGCATATACAAAGCTTTAAATTCCAAGAAAATAATTTTGAGAACACAATTTGCTTTGTGGCAGTATGGTTTGACATCTATTTAACTTTTTAATGTGCATGATCGTTCTCCAATTCTCCAGTTGAATTATCACCCCTGTCACAGGCAGGGAGGTTATTTTCTACATCATGCTCTACCTCACAGCACCTACATACTGAATAAAGTAATGTACTTCAAATGATGAAGTAGTGATTAATTTCTTCCAAATTACCCTTTCAACATATCATCCTCGTGTTTCCCCTCTGCCTGAGAATCACTTTTCAACTCTTTGATCAGGTATTCAAGGGATCTCCAAAATGTGATTTCAATCAAGCTTATCTGGTTGAAACCCTTTGCTACAACCAGTATGTATTTTTTTAATCCCATGAATATGTCACACTTAACTATGTGCCTTTGCCTGTTTCTGATTTCCTATTCCTGGAATGTCTTTCCCACTCTTAGCTATCTATTCAAATCCTATTCATTCTTCCAAATTCCAGTTCAAAGGTGGCCTTTATATAATTATCTCTAGTCATTTTAACCCATGTTAAATGCTCACTCATAAGTGTCTCAGTACCGTAATCTATAATACTCAGTTTGGCACTTAATCAAATAATATCCTACACCTTTACTGTAGATCATATATTAATACTTGCTTAAATGAACAAAAATGAATAAAATGAGGGTAAACAGCACTTTTATCATCTGACCAACATGGCTTTATAGCAAGGGAGAAACAAAGGAATAAAGGAAGAGATTCTCAAGTCAAATAGGGAAAGCATTCTTTTGAAATAAGAAAAGGAGCTTTCTAATACAGAGAACTGAACACTTTTTGTGGTAGGAAGAGAGCAAGTGGCTGGTAAAAAAGGTCATAAGGAGAAACAAAGAGTGAAAATTCTGTTTAAATAGGTGAGAGACAGGAGGCACATATCTAGGGAGAAAGTCTGAACTCAGGTAAGCAAGGCTGAAGGGTGGGGAGAGTAAAGGAGAGAATTCTGTATATGCTTTAGGGTTTAATTTAATGTTATTGTTCTGGAAACTTAAACTTTTAAATTAATCCTGGACTCTGAAATTCAATTAAAAAATATAAAACCTGACTAAGGAGTCTTGTCTAATCTTAAACTTACAGAAAAATAATTGCAATGAAAATGACACCTATGAAGAACAGACTCACAGTATGGGACCTGTTACATACATGGAAGGCAGTCAAAGGTGCAAAAAAGCCAACAGGGCTCACAATTCTGCAGTCCCCAGATATGTCTAAATGTCACAACTACTGTTGATTTACGTTATCAATATAACTAATAGAAATGTAATTCTTACCTTTGTCTTCTCCCTGCTCACCAATAACCCATACTTCTTTGCCTGAAGTCTGTGCCTTCAAAACATTCGTAATAATATATTGTAATCTCTGTGAATCCAGATTGCATCCAATTCCAATCACTTGATTTACGGGAAATGTACTCAGTTTCCATGTCACATAGGTCATGATTTCCACTAAATATTGCATACAAGGTAAAAATGTAAAGATTAAAAAATATATTTCTAGCCTAGCTCACAAAATATTTATAATAAGTATATTAGAGCTTCTATATACTTTTCTTAGGTCCTAAATGCACTGAAGCATAACATATTTTTAATGTATATTAAAAACACTAACCAGGCTTCAATAAGATTTTATATAACTTTGTTAAATATAACAAGGCTAGAGTAGAGGAGAGTGGCATCATCACAGCTCACTGTAACCTGAAACTCCTGGGCTCAAGC
>CAUYSK010086574.1:25000-110282 GCA_963575035.1 Avahi laniger | reverse complement strand
GATTCTTCATACTACTTTTATATTAAGCTGTTTGATTTGAAAATGTTTCCAGTCATAAGCACTATTGAAGTTCTTTAGTTGTGATGCATAACCTCCTATTAAGAGCATATTCATTTAGCCTTTAATTTTTTTTTTTTTTTTGAGACAGAGTCTCACTCTCTTGCCTGGGCTAGAGTGCCGTGGCGTCATCCTAGCTCACAGCAACCTCAAACTCCTGGGCTCAAACGATCCTACTGCCTCAGCCTCCCAAGTAGTTGGGACTACAGGCATGCGCCACCATGCCTGGCTAATTTTTTCTATATATTTTTAGTTGTCCAATTAATTTCTTTCTAGTTTTAGTAGAGATGGGGTCTCGCTCTTGCTCAGGCTGGTTTCGAACTCCTGAGCTCAAACAATCCGCCCACCTCGGCCTCCCAGAGAGCTGGGATTACAGGCGTGAGCCACCGCACCCTGCCAGGCCCCTACATCTTTGCGGTTTTGCCAACAAAAGTCCTCAATTGTGGAGCCCGTGCTGGCTTCTTTTCAACAGTATAAAATCACTTTCAATCTCTCTCCTCCTTCCCACCATCGAATGAACGTGCACTATTGGAGGGCCATATTGCTCTCTTCTCAGAAAATTTCATTTTAGGTTTGGAATCACATTTATGGACGATATACACAACATCCATTCACACACTCTAGAAGGTTTATGAGCCATTCTAAGTTATCCCTCTAATAAAAAATTCTGAAAGTAGCGCAATAGAGTTAATAATATTCAATGAATTGAATAATATATTTAATAATTCTTAACTGCATTATAAAATCTCCTGATCCCTGGGTGCTTCTCATATGCTCCGTTTTAAGCATACCCTCTGCTGAAGAAAGGCATTGGATTTTGTTGCCACACTGCTCAACTGGCAGCTAGGAAAGACCACAACAAAACCAACTTCACTCCCGATAATAAACTAATTACCGTCTCTGACATTTTTTAAGTTTTGTAAAAGTATCTAGCAGCCTGATCCAAAAAAAGAAAAAAGAAATGGATCATAGCGTTTCTGTGCGGACAGGGCTTAAGGAACAGTTTTGCACAAATTTCTCCTTGCACATGTGCGGTGACCATGACTGGGGGACTCGGAGGACAAGGAGGCTGGAGTGTGCTCTTCCCACAGCTTCTCGGATTATAAGATGCTTAATAAATACACATTTTACATGTGATTTTCAAAATATTGGATCTAACAAATTTTCCTTTAGAAAATACCATGGGTGGGCCCCATGCCAAGAGCACAACACATGGCCAAGTAATGGCCACTTCCTTCCTGGGACCCCCGAGTCCAGCAGGAACGCACCCCATGGAAAATCTCACCATGAGGACTCTCCCAGAGGCCCAGGACATGCCAGCAAGGTGTGCAGCTTTTCTAGGATGGATCCCATAGAGAGGCCAGTGAACAGGACTATGATGTCACATCCAGAGGTGGACAGGGGACACCTCAAGAAAAATGCACTTACGACTCTCATCATTCTGTCAGAAGCCACTTGCTTTTTTTTCCTCAAGCCATACCTTTATTACTTGTTCTAAATTTAAGATATTTATGTATATTCCAAAACTGGAAACGTGTGTCTGCAGAGCCTAGGAAATGTCTCGCTCAGCCCTCGATATCCTCAGTAGAGGCAGCTCAATGAGAAGGAGACCGCGTGAGTTCCCCCTGAGCCCTGCAGCTCTCTCCACGCAACCGGTGTTGGACAGAAGCTGCTGGCTGGTGCTGATTGACAATCTCAAAATATTCCTGAAATGCACGGTCAACTCCACAGGTCTTGCTTAAGGGTTGTTAACACACGTAAAGTAACATACGCATAATTCCTGCCTCTACATCAGACCGTGCGGGCGAGAATGGATCTGAAGCGGGGTGCCTGTGTGTGCAATTAGGGAAGCCTGTGGGCATCTCCGGGAACCAGTAGTTTGGTCATGTGTGCCTGTGTGTGTGTGTGCCTGTGTGTGTCTGTGTCTGTGTGTGTGTGTGTGTGACACAAAAGGCAGAGATACTGTGTACGGTGTGTGACACAAAAGGCAGAGATACTGTGTACGGTTTTTAGGGCTTGAGCAACTTGCACTGATGTTGAACTGAGGAAGCCCAGCAGAAAACGGGAGAGATGTGATGGGGTGCGGGGCCCGGGTGTGCTCACTGAGGCTCTCCCCTCTGTTCAGCAAACCCGGGGTGGCTGGCCGGTGTCCGGCCGGGCCTGAGTTGCTAGAAGCCGACAGGGAAGAGTAAATTACAGGGAATTTACTGTGGCAAGCACGGCTACATGTTCCACCTCCCTTTCAGACTTTCACTTATTCCCAGAAATTTAAACTCCGTGGGAGAGGGAGGTAGGTATGGATATAAGTAGGTGTATAGATACAGATATGCACAGGTTTATAATGTCAAGAAGACTGGATCTCAAAAATTAAAAAACGATCTAAGGAAGAAACCCAGGGCTGGCATTTCAGTTTCAGATTCAGGAAGAACAAAGTGAGAAAGGCGCTTCCTACTGCACGTTTGCTGAGCCCGGCGGAGCACACGGGTGCATCCCGGTGGTGGCCCTGCACCTGAGGAACGGCGGGGGTGGCAGCCCGCAGGGGTCCGAGAGCTGAGACCAGGAAGCTCCCAACACTGCTGTTACTATCTTTTTGCCTGGCAGTGGTTGAGATCGAGCACCTTGTTTGTTTTTGCAAATACCGACGTGCTTTTTTGGTGGCTTTGCCATGAAATAATTTAAGCAAAGCAACATATGCCAGCAGCAACTCTACTTAGGTCAGGGAGGACTTTCTGCCATTCCGGTCTGTGGAGAGAAATTCCATACTGCACATGGAATAGTCTGTGCCACTGCGTTTGCCTGTGTTTGCACAAGTCTCAGTCCTGGTGGGCCGTTACCAAGACAACTGCCAGCCGTGAGGGTGGGAGATTGAGACCCGCGCCGTCCACAGCCTGGGTCAGGCTGCTCCTGGTCCACCCTCTGCGCGTCATCCTTGGACTCATCTGCCCAGAACTAAGGACAGTCAGCCGCAGGGGAGCCGAGGGCACATGTCATGGCACGGGGAAGTCAGCCTGGCCCCTGGGGGAGCGTGGGGTCTACGCCTGGCCAGAGCGGAGTCCCCGGCCAGTTCCTTACCCTCGGTTAATTTGGGCGAGTTGGAAGTCTCAGTTTGCTCACCTGTGAAGTGGAGGCGACAGTCATTGCCGTCTGGGAGCCTTGCGGAGGTGAGAGGAGATGAGCCCGGGGAAGTGCAGAGTCAGCGCTAAGGAAACGCTGCAGTCCCCTTCACAATAATTATCGGTGTCCTTAAGCCAATCGCTTAGAGCTCCGGCGCCCTCCTGTGTAACGTGAGAAGAAAATAACATCAACCCAGGGAGACCTAAGGGATTTTTCTGATCGTTTAAATGAGATATGGTGCATGCACATGCTGCGTAAACAACCCACAGCTAAACCTCAGCTAATCCCACAACGATCTGTGTCAACCCGACTGTGGATAAAATCTGGCGCAGAGCAACTCGGCCAAGACCCCTCCCCAGGACAAGCCACACGAGCTGCCTCAATTTCCCTTCCAAGTACTGGAGGACTCCAGGGCGTCCCCAGCTTCGCCCAGACGGCTGCAATTCACAGGCACCAGGCATTGCTGTGAAAGGCATGAGCTTTTTAGTTAATGGACTTATTTTGGGTCACAGAAACCATGACCTGAGGATGGAACAGCTGTGCGCAGTGCCATGTGACCCCCACTGCCACGGGCGGCTGCCACCCCGTCCAGTCTGGGTCCGGGAGACTCCTCCCCTGCACCTGCCACGGCAGAGGCCTGTGGCGGCTGCCGCGCGGAAGCACTGCGCAGTTCCCTAATAATTACACCTAATAATTATACCATCCTTTACGTCCCCAGCGAAACCACGCCACCCCCGCCCCAAAAGCAAAATCTCCTTGGAAACCAGAGTTAATGCCTGTGTAACGTATTCCTCTTCCGGGCGCACGAACATTACCTGAGCTGTGGTGCAAGTGATGTCACAGCCACTAATTAAAGAAGTAAAACGTAAGTTAAGAAGAAAATTTCAAATGCATTTGCCTATTTAACTTCTTGTCCAGGCCGTTCATTAATGTTAATAGTGGTTAGTGTTGACGAAAACGGTTTTGAATTTCACGAGTTTGTTTTTGAGTCTCCTACCCCGCGGGAATGTCCGTGTGCCGCGCGGCCGGAGCTGGGACGAGGGCCCGGACATTGACACAGGCCTTCAAGGGAAGTCCGCGTGTGCCGTCCCAGACAGACTCGGGCTCCGCCTGCTCGCACACGTGTGTACACACAGGTACTCACGAGTGCGCACACACTGTTCCCTGCGGTTTTAAATCTTCGATGATAATATAGCTGGGGCTTCTGCAAGCAGAATCTCGAACTTAACTGATGGCATTGCTGAAAAGCCGCCACTTACTCCATGGCAGTTCAGTGAGCTAGTACTTGAATTTGTTATAGCAACTCAAGTTCCCTCGTATCTGTCCCTAGCAGGTACTCGGTCCTTCTCCCAGAGGATTTTTCCAGGCGATGTCTCCGTGACGCAAACCTGCGACTGCCGCCCTCCCGGCCGAGCGAGAGAGGGGCAAGTTGGTTGGCCGCGAGGCGCTGCCAGCCGGGGACTAGCCGGCGTCCGCGGGGCTGTCTCTCCTCCTCCCTCGCTCTGCTGCACTTCCTCGGCCTCTCCTCCCACAAATATTTCAATCAGCTTATGGTGTTTCCAGACCTCGTGATCATTTAACAAACATTTAATAAGGACACGTGTTTAAAATAAATTCTAATTATCTGCATCTAACTTAGACTGCATTTGAGGGCCTTTCATGGGAAGAGGGTCCTAACAGTTTTAAGAGGTTTTTCAGGTTTCCTGTGGAGGAAGAGAACAGGGCATGCCCCCCGAGCACAGGTGTGGAGGTCCCGGGAGGGTGAGTAATGCCGTGGGTATTCCCCGCAGAAAACGGGAGCTATTTCCCCAGCCCAGCGCCCGTGCTACGCTCCAGGCAGCTGTCCACACAGGGCCCCTGCAGCCAGCCCACACAAGCCTCCCGCTCTGTCTACACAAGCCTGCGGGTGACTGTCTACACAGGCCCCAGCAGCTGGCTATGCACCTGGGGCCCCTTCTCCCCAGCCCACACAAGCCTCCCGCTCTGTCTACACAAGCCCCTGCTCCGACTGTCTACACAAGCCAAGCAAAGAGAAATGTTGAAAGTATCGTTGGGGTTTCTGTGCTGAGAGACAAGGTTTGTCTACTTCTTGTCTTACCGCAGGGCAATTCTGGCCGAACAAATGCCTCACCGCGCCTCACTGGCCTCCACCCATGAAAATTCCTCCACGTGAGATGAGTTGTGTGAATTCCGCGCCACAGACTCCCTCCTGTATTCCCGAGCTCCGAGGCATGCAGGAAGAAGAGTCCCACCTGACAGGTATTTTAATGTGTTTCATCAATATTTGCTTTGCCTGAGTTTGCAAATAAAAATAAAGAACACCCTTTTAGATTTGAATTTCAGATAACCAGCAAAACTTTTTAGATCATGCGTGACCTATACGCTGCACAGACATACTTATAGTAAAAGTACCCGTTGCTTGTCTACTGATACATAAGTGGGGATCCTGTATTGCATTTAGCAACCGTTATATATCTCTATATACTCACGTTTGAATATTTATATACCATTCATCTTTTAACGCATTATATTTTTATTGTATTTAGTATTTCTCTCAGATATCTAAGACTTGCCTCCGAAGTCAGGAAGGGATCTGTTTTTGTGGTGCATTAACTCAAAACCTACAGAATGCACAAGGCGTCAACCCTGATATAAGCCAGGGCGTCATTGTAACACTGTATCAACCCTGCTTCCTCCGTTCTAACAAGTGTCCCGCAGGAACGCAAGAGGCTAACCGCCAGGAGACTGCGGGCAGAGGGGACATCTGAGAACATTCTGTCCTGGCTATGCTAGTTTCTGTAAACCTAAAACTGACCCAAAAAGTAAAGTCTATTTTTACAAAATCAAGCAGACAATACGTCCATGTGCTAAAATACTGTATTTTCTACATGGTGTGAGCAGAATCCCGTGTCCTGGGTGTAAAGACAGAAGGAAATTGAGAGCTGGCTGAGAGCCAGGGAGCCCTTTGCATCCCCACGTAGCCGGTGCAACGCGATAGGATGCGCGTCAGCAATCGTGGTGCCTGGAAACGGAGATTTGAACTCAGCACTCAGTGGCGGTGCCTGCAGCGCAAGGCACTTCCTAGTCTTGCTGTGCCTCTCCCAGGTGGAGGGGGTGGAAACCGGAACTGCCAACCCCCCTTCCACGCCCCTTTCCCCGCCCTCTCCCCACTCAGTGCACCCCTGGAGTCCCGTGGTGCTGCCACCTCCTGCCACCTGGACGGCCTCGGACCCACCCGGCCACACTCCTGGAACCCCTGGCGTCACTGAGGCCCGGTGGGCGGGTCACAGCCCTGCCCTCTGCTGGGCCTGGCCAGGTTCAGGCTGAGTCCAATCCCGGATCCTCCAAAGGTGTGCACTTTCCACTGCCTACCCCTCTTCCATCTCAGGGGGGATTAAATTTTAAGAATTAAGACATTTTGGCTTCATTTTTCAAGTTTTTATTTTAATTTTTGACATTTATAAATTATGTGCATTTTGCCTTTAAATTGTAATAGATGAATTTGAATATGTTTTGAAAAACCATAATGTCATTGTTTTTATCTTTTATGTTTGGTTCGCTGTACAGTTTTGATACAAATACATTTAAATGTACACTTTGAATGCAATCACTTTTTAATATTTTGAGTCACTATTGTCAAAACACAAACTATGTGAAAATCTTGATTTCTACAGGATAAGGACTGATTCTGCTGAAAAAAAGCAAAACAAGTTGATAAAATATATCATTTATGAATTACGTTGTCTTTATTTTATTACAAATCCAAATATCACCACCCCAGAAGAGAACACCAGACACGTGCAGTAACCATTCAGTCCGGTCCTCTTTGATACGTGGGTGACTGCCGCGCAGACACGCCGCGCACGGATTTTGCTGTGCTCTCATTTGAAGGTGTGTTGCCCAAGGTAGGAGGATAGAGGATGTCGCAGTAGGCGGTTTGTGAGCCTCATGCACAAGTGGTCAGTGCTCAGATGCACAGTATTGGGGCTGCATCTGTCCTCCCGTCCTGGCCCCCACCGAGGCCGTCCCTGGGGGTCTGTAGGCCCCGGGCAGGCTGCAGTGACGCCAGGACCAGGCCAACCCCCCTGCTGCTCGTGCCTCTGGGGCCCTGAAGCCTGACACGGCACAGCAGCTTCAGGGACAGCTCCTGGTCACCGCGATGTCCACGGGAGCAGAAACCGAGAAGCGAGCATGAAAACGACCTGCATTATTCACCAGCGATTCTGCAGCCGGGGCAGGTGACTGCTCCAGGCAGAGCCAGCAGCAGGTGCAGGTTGGCTGAGAAAGGAGAGAGCTCTGTGTTCAGAGAATCCACAGGGCCAGCAAGGAGAGGGGAGAGACAGGTGACACCCTGCCCACGTTTCTGTACCTGCTGGCCGGCCTGACTCAGGAGAGTGTGAATCGGTGGGAGCTCCCTTACTGGAGCCTCGGCACACTGGAGGCCCAGGTCACTCTCAGGCCACCCAGAGAGCCACCCTAGGAGGTCCTGAGTGTTACCCCTCCCTTCCCCAGCAGTACCAGCCTCCAGAGTGTATTGCTGACTGTTCTGTAGACAGGGGTGTGGACCAGGCCCAGGAGGCCGCCATCCCACCCACGGCTCTCCCTCCATCTGTCGGCCAACCGCGGCAGCCCCCAACGTTCTGCCTGAGGCCGCCAGTTCTTGTTGGCAGTGGCCTGGTACCAGGCAAACATGCTTTCCTAGGCTCCCTGACACCGGAATGGCATAGGACCATCATTGGTCTTTACCCACCTGAGAGACGACCCAACAGCGGCTTTTCCTGACCTTAAAGTAGCAGCCAGACTAAGGGTGCACCTGGCCTGGGGGTGTCCCTGAGGCCGGGCCACCTGAGACCCACAGCCTACCTGCAGCGAGGCCCTCTCCTGCTCCCGCGCCTTGGGGGGCAGAGGCAGAGGGTGTGCTTCTGAATCCAGCGTCTGCTTCTACTTAAGGATCATGAAGTGAGTAGAAAGTTGTTTAAAATGTAACTCATTTCAAGGTCTATCTCCTGGCAAGTTCTGTTTATTTTCTCTCAAAGCACAGGCTTAACTCAGCCCCTTCCTTTATAAAACCATCCAGTCGCACAGAAATTTTAAACAAACTCTGTGTCCCCCTGGTGCTTGGGCTCAACCTCCTCACTCTCTCCCCACCCCCAGGCCCTCCTGGAGGAAGTGGCTGGGTGTTTACGTCTGGGCCCATTACCACGAAGAGAAGGACACTTTTATTTGAGGGCTTGAGTACTACATAATCATTATAAAACAAATTGTTTTTCCACTGCTCGAGAGCCAGAGAGAATAGCCCTGGAAGAACGGGCCATGGCTTCCTATTTAAATAAACTAACGTCACAGCTGAGCGCCGAAGGAGGCCCTGCCTCTGCCCACCCCACGCCGGACGCCATGTCTGGCCCCCTGGCCTCAGTGGCTCTGCAGGCTGGTCCCAGGACACCTGTCCACCCTCTCCCTGCTCGGGCTGTGTGGATCTGCAGGGTTGAGTCACTCGAGTGTCCGATGGCAGGGCTGGGGTTGAGGCCGGGGCTCTACTTCCCCAGATCCTCCACAGGCCCCCTGACCCCCAAAGGCTACAAACCACACTCCTCCCCAGATGGCAGACCCTAGCCCCAGTGCCTCCCTCCACCAGGGCCCTCTGTAAGGGTTAGGGTTAGGGTTAGGGTGCCTCTGTGGAACCCTCTCCCCTGCCTGTGCTATGGGGCTCTGAGAGCCCCCTATCCAAGGCCCTCAGTGTCCACTGGAGGAGGAGGGCCACAAACTGGGTCCAGCCGCTGCAGCCCTGGAAATGGCGGGCGTGAGGTGGGGGCTCCAGACCCCCTTTGACTCTCCAGCCTGTTGGGTGGGGCTGTTGCAGGACCCGATCCAGGCGACCTGGACGCTTGCTGGTGCCACCATCCTAGCACTAATTCCCCTGTGTCCTCTTGGGCCCACACCACCTCCAGGCAGCCCTCCAGCTGAGTTCTTATGGAGGAGCTGGGAGGGGAGGTGGGTGATGCATATTTCAAGGTGACTCAACTTGCTTTGTCAGGCCTGTCAATCCCTGACTTAGTGGAGTAAATTCCCCAAAGGAGAAAAGAAACTCCTCCAGCAAGCAGCCTTGGGGAGAGGTGCAGGCCGCCTGCGGCGCGCTCCAGAACCCTCCCGGAGCCTCCCCCGCTTGTCCAGGGTTCGACCGCGGAGGTGTTGCCCCGCGCGCCCGGCTCGCCCTGTGGCCCCGGCCGTGGGCACCACCCGCCCGCGCTGGGCCCAGCGAGCCCCGCATCCGGGCGCGGATCGAACGCGGAGCCGGCCGCGACGTCCTCGGCAGCTTCCCCGGGAACATCGTGTTCTGCTGCCGAGCGGGCGGAAACGCGTTGTGCCTGCAGGAAAGAAACCGAAAAAGAGAGAAACGAGACAGGGGCGAAGGGCAGGCCTGCCGCCGCTGGGAGCTCCGACCCGGAGCTGCCGGCTGCCGGGACCGGTCCGGCTCCGGGTACTGGACGGGCCGAGGAGAACCCCACCGCGACGCCGCCCGACCCCGGCCCTGAACTCCACGAGCGCTTTCGGTTTGCCCGGCGCTCGCGGGGCGCTTTGTTCCCAGCTGACCCCGCCCAACCCCGGGGGCCGGGCCCGCATCCCCACGAGTGCCTGCAGGGGGCTGGGGACGGGGGACGCGGGAACCCTGCGCCAGCCACTGGGGGCGTGGGGGAGGGTAGGCCCAGTCCCGACTGCGGGGGGAGCGGAGAGAGAGGCGGGCGGGGCGGGAGCCCGAGCAGGGCCTGGGTGAGGAGTCTCCAGAGTGGGGTCCAGATGGGAGGAACCCTGGAGTGGGCTCTACCTGGGGCTCGTCAGGGGACCTGGGGGAGGCAGCCCGAAGCAGGGCCACGATGGGACTACGGAGTGGGGCGAGGCAGGAGCCGGGCCTCCCTTGAGAGCTGGCCGGTCCTCGCCGGTCCTCAGGCTTGTGCTTGGCCTCCTCTGAGGCTCCGAAGGGTTGGATCCGGACTCCACTCCAGCGCACCAGGGCCCAAAAGCGGCTGGAGAACGTCAGCAGTCGCGGCGTGGGGAGCATCCTGCTCGCCGGCGACTCCGGGTCGCGCCCCCGCCTCCAGCCCCGCCTTCCCTGCAGGTGCGCCTGGGCCGGGGCTCCCGCTGGCGCCTCGCGGCCACCGGAGTAGGGCAGCCGCCGCTCGCTCCGTGTCCAGGCTGCTTGGACCTGCTAGTGCTCAGCTCACCCCCGGGCCTGGTCGTTGCCTTTCAGAGCTCCATGTGACCAATTAAGCGCACGCGGGCAGCAGCGCTGCGCTGGTGGACAGCGGGACAGAAATGGGTCTTGTGTCAGCTGAAGGATCCCCCGGTACACACTAGGGCCGTCCGGGGGGCCGGAGAGCGTGGAAGAATACAGTTCCCCGAAGAAAATGATAGTTGTAGGGCAAAATACGTGTGCTCGGCACCGACTAGGGGTGGGAGCTTAAGGACCTTAAGGAGCTTCTGCCCCCCGATGCTCCCCCGGGAGCAGGCGCCTGTGGGAAAGGCCTCGGGCTGGGCGGGAAGCGAAGCCAAACCCAGGGAAGAACGCGGGCAGGGCAGCAGGCCAGCCTGTCCAGCGCCTCCAGCGCCTGCACCCTGCGCCCAGGGTCGCTGGCGCTCGGAAGGTGGAAGGCGACCATGGCGACAGCGCACCGTCCTCCTCCCATGCGCTGTGGCGCGGTTCTGGGGGGGAGGCTGGAGCGGCCTCTCCCCTCCAAGCTCCTTGTGGGATCTGCTGCCCCCACCTCCCAGGGCCGCCTACTTGTCCCCACCTAACCTGGTAACTCACCTCCTAACCTTTCAGAGTCCAGGAGCACCCCCCTACCGCGCCTCACCTGACTGCAGGTGGGTGCGGGAGCGGGGTGCACGCGGGACTCGCCCCCGCGCTGGGCGAAGGCGCAGTGCTGGTCCCGCGCAAGCCAAGTCGGCCCGCGCGTCGCTGGTATTAGCAAGGTCCCAAAACAAAGGTTGTTCATCAGCCCCCCTTTCGCCTGTAAGAGGATATCGGGGTTGAGCCGTTAGATTTGCCCTTTCTCTTGCCTTGGAGGGGAGAGGCGAGAACGGCCGGCACCTTTATGGGCCTCAGCCCTGCGCTGTTGCGAGCAGGCGCAGCCCACTAACTTTGATCAGCCTTATTAATTCCAGCTGCACTCTATATATAGTTTGTCATTTTCCCCTTTTCCTCTGGAATCATTATTTATGGCAGAAAAAAAGGTGCCCACTGGTAGAACGGAGACAAGGAGGGTATTTCTGAGAACCCAGCAGGTGAATGTGAGTGTTTTCACTTAAAGGTCACCAAAACGGCGGGGTGGGGAAGGTTGGGTCTGATTCACTCTTTTTTGAATTTTTTACTCAAGAGCATTAACTAATTACCAGATCAGAGAAATGAAAAAACAAATATTCCTCAAAATAACTGAAGGTAATTATAACTCTGTTGTTGACACTAATGATTAATAATTGATCAGGAGTTACACACAATAAATTGTCAATTTATCTCCCCACAAAAATGGGAGTGCTCGTGTAGCCTTGTTTTGTTTCTTCCCTCTGGGTATTCTCTGGGAAGATCGTCTGCTGTGCATTGGAGGCAGCCCCAAACCTGGCTGTCAATTCCATACGAATATTCGATTTAATTTGCTTCACCTCCATATAGAACAAAGTAACATTGGAACAGGTTTTTAAAAGACATTTATTTATTATCTTGGGGCCAGATTTAAACAAACAAAAAAACATTCTTCCTCTTTCCTTTTACCTGGGATTGCAAAAGAACTGATGACAGATATTTCATAACTCATTCCTTTTTTTATTGTATTACCTCCTAAATAATGTCTTCAATTTTTATCTTTCTTAGAAAGAGGGAGAACACTCTGCCCTCGCCCTGGGAACACAAGCCTATTCTCTACTAGGAGGGTGGGGAGGACAGAGGTGGCAGCTGAGACCATATTCCTGTCTGCAGAGGGTGCAGGTGAAGGGGTAGAGTGAGACATGCAAGTGGGGTGACTGCACCCTGAAACTGGGGTAAGAAGTGGTTTCTCTTCTGCCCATCAGTGGCTGAGGTCCAAGTGCATATTGTCAAATACCAGCTTCCTGGTCTTCTAGCCCAGCAAAGGGGTGGGGGGCTAGTGAGTACTTTCATTACAGCCAATAGAAAGTAATTTTCAGCAACTGGAAAATTATATTGTCATAGATTACTTCTCCTTATAATTAGCCTTTAAAATATCTGTAGGGATTTGTCACTTGCATAAAGGTTTGAAAATACATCAAAGGGACATGTCCCCCTTGCGATTTGTAGAAATTCAAATGATGTTAATCACAATATCCACGTATCACAGACGGTTGTGTATTGTTCCCAAGATAGCCCCTTGGGTTAACACATTTTAAAAATATTTAAAATGCTATTTCTGTAAAAGCAGTTTAAAAACACATATTTAATAGCTCTATTTACATTTTTAATTTGCAGTTTAAATGAATGTCTTTCTTGATATTTTCAATGCACTAAATAAAATTATATAGTGACAATTATTGTATATTGTGACTTAGAGAAAACTTTCTAATAATTCAGAGTGTTACTTAAATCTGAAAATGCTTGCCTTTGATAGGACCACAAATTGGTTTGGAATGATTTTTTTCAAATTGATGTCTATTTAATTGAGTTCTAACAGTGGTAGTTTAGTGTACATTTATCTGTATCGTTAAAAAACAAAGAATCCACTTTACTGTTAGCCTCTTCAATAAATATTTAAATGTAATTGTAAATGATCCGAAAACGCTCTGGAGCTTTGGAGGGTGGCTACTTCATCTCTGCGTTTTTTCCCCGCAGTGGTTCGCACCTCCGGGAGCCTGCAGATATCTGATAAACACAAGCATTGAGAGGAGCCTTGTGGAGACACCCCTCGCCCCGCCACTCCCCCACCTCCAGAACCCCGCGGCGGCGCGAGGGGGGCGGGCGAGGCGCACCCCAGGACTCCAGGCTGCCAGAGCCAGGCCGGCCGCCCCCAGCCCCCTGCCTCTCCCTCCGCTCCCCGCCCCTCCCGCCTCGCCGCAGACAAAGGTGGATGAAGTTCTTTCCAAGTTTCAAAGGCAGTTGCTGGGCAGCTTTGCAGAAACAATAACTCTTTTATTGGGAACAAATGTTGACATTTGACGGGCGCGGGAGGCAGCGCCCGCGCCGGCTGCAGGGCAACCCCCCCCCCCCCGTGCTCTCGGCAGCGCCCGGCCCCCGGGGCCCACCTGAGATTAAAGCGTGAATTCCGATAAATCAGCTCTAATGCAACCCCGGGCCGCGGTGGGCACAGAGCTGTCGCCGCTGACCACGCGGGCGCCGGCGGAGGAGCCGGAGCGCCCGGGCCCGCACCGCGCGAAGTCGGGGCGAACGCCCCAGGGCCCCCGTGCGCAGTGCGCCGGCCGACAGGTCCCCGACCTCGTCAACAGCTGCAAAGGAGGATTCTATCTTGGCCCAATACGTAATTTTGGATTAACAGAATTTTAAAACAAAAATGAAAGTCAGACCCCATTAGCTGCCTCCCTCCCCAAGGAGGACTCTTTCCCTCCCTCCCTTATTTCTCTTCCTCATTCATCTTTCCCGGTGACCTGTATGGAGAGGTGCTCATAAATCACTCTGCATTTCTTTAAAAAAGATCCTCTAAACACCTGCAGGTTTTATGTTCTTAGCGTGTATTTAAAAATCAAGTTCTCCAGAAAGAAATTCAGATCAGGAGACGGGTGGGTAAGTTATGGAAATCTTTGATAATTTGTTGGGCATATAAACATCAAAGAAGCTTCTTTAGCCTGGGCTAATCTCCTGAGCGGCTTTGAATTTTCACCAATTGAAATGTACAGGTCGTCCCAGAGAACAGGGTCTGGGGGGGGGGGCAGGAATCCCATGTGCAGGTAAAACAATCTTCCCTGTCCCAAAGGGAGGCAGCTTTCATCCAGCTCCAATGTCTGAACATACGCACAGAGATCAATTCGTGCTTGGATTTCTCCGGCACCACTCCTCCCTAAGAGATGTGTTGCTGTAAGTGTATCTTCATTAGTGTGCATGGTCTTTCAGTGTTTGTTTTGTTAAATATTGTTAACTTTCAGACTTTTCACTGAAGTCTTCAAAATGCTCTTGTTAGGATGTTACATACAGCAGAGATATATTGCTGCCGTGGGCATTTTATTCCCTGCTGATTTAGGAAATGTGGTTAATGCTAATAAAAGTGAAGTACTTAGGACCATGATATTGCAATATAAAATGCTTCCTGGAGGGGAGAAATCATTATCTTTATGGAAATTCTATGAAGGTTTTATGTCTAAAACCAAAACAAGCAAAGATACTCAACGCTCATTCTCGCTTCTCCAGACCTTGAATTTCTTTGCTTCCAGACACACTGCCACAGAGTGGCAAGGAAGGCTTCCCCTGTGAACACCCTTCCCTCTCCCCAGCAGACAGCTCAGCTGCGAACATTTCCATATGTATTACTAGAGGAGGCAGGGAAGAGAGAAAAATAGTTCTCCACCCCAGAGATTGACTTTATGTCTGACCTCCAAACGCTTAAGTATTTAAAACCAACAAAATGCATGAGAAGTAATAGAAAACCAAAACCGAGGTCCGCTCAGGTTCTCCGGTCAAACCACAATTGCTCCTCGCCGCCAGCGTGGTTCTGTGTCCAGTTAGCAGTCCCCTGGCTTTGCCCCAAGTTATCTGAGATTACTTTCAAATACCCTTTCTAACAAGACCCCAGCAAGAGGCCACTAATTTCTATGGCACAAAAAGCCACTGGAGAGAGATCCGTTTGTCAATATCAACTGGTCCAGCAATTTCCCATCCTCAGACACATCGGCCTATCGGAGCTGGCAGATGTTTAGACAAGATTTTATAAATTGTTCAATATCAGCCCATAATGAACCCCAACTGACCATTCCAAAGCAGCTAAAAGCATCCGAGACCTCCCCCACTGGGATCCAATAATGCTCTCATGCTGCAACATTATTAATCATGGAATAAAATAGATGAACCTCTTGAAAAATACGTGTATGATTGATTAAAGGGCAATCTAAGAAGCTATTATTCTTGTTTTATAACCGTAAGTTATATTCACTCAATTTATCTTTGGGGAGGAAATAAATGATTGTTCATTTCTTTTCTGAAATTATATTATATGGATATCCATATAATTCTGCTGAAAATTAAAGTGACAGGTTTGCTGCTTTTATGATACTAATCAAAGGGAATATGTTATGTGACTACAAATTTTAGACGTGTCCTGTAATTAGAAAGTGAGTTACACAATAAAGAGGCCATAGTCTCAGGTTGTTTAAACCTTTCTTTTCCCCCAGGGTAAGGGTAACAGCCTCCGAAAGGAAACTAAATCCCTCCCCCCAGACTTCACCTCACATTTAATGTGAGTTATATGAAAAGGAGAGTTAAGAAATCATTCAGTAAATCTGAATAATGCCAATTTGGATAATTCAGCTTTAAAAAAACAATTATTCCCATCAGTATTTTATTGTGGGGGATGTAATTCTCCATTACCAATATTATATTCTGCACTTTAGCTTACTGAGGAGGTTCAATAAATCAGCATCAGAAATAAATATAAAATGCATAGGGGTGTCAGATCATTTTATTATATTTTGCTTAGTTTTAAAAATTTACACAAGTAATTTGCATATTCAGAGCACAAAAAATCTTAATTTTCTTGCAATACATTTGTATATAAATAATCTAGAATCACATGTATCTCCCTACTGCGCATTTTTCTATGTCTGCCTCTCTTTTTAATAAGCATAAGAAAGGAGAGTGTATTTCACACAGCTTTTCACTGAGAAGGGGAGGTCAGATCACCTGGAGGTCATCAACCCCTGGGGCTCCAAACCCAATTCTCTCTTCTAGGAAAAATGAGCCCCAAACACCATATTATTGTAGACTAGTCTGTTTTTATTTACAATTTAAGATATAAATTAGTAAAGAATCCATGTTAAACAACCAACAAAGATTGTATAACCAGCAATGTTCAAATAAAAACCAGGCAGAATTTATTTACAAAAAGTTTAGATTCCATTGCAATACAACTTGCATAAATTACTAGAAGCTTTATATCATTATAAAAATAAATATCAAATTTGTTTCCACTTCTGAAGTACTCAAGTTCTTCAATCACGTTTTATTTCTACTGTGTACATCTTTTACAAATAAACTTTACAGTAAACCCTATCACACCTATAGAATATATACCGTGGCAATGAAGTGATCAATTCAAGATATCCTGAGAAAAACAGATTGTTTCCAAGAGTCACACATACATTGGGGAAGCTATTCTATGCCGACAAATTCACGTATGTCCAACAATAGTCTGCTCCAATCACTAGAGTCTGTGGGTGCACAGTGCTGGGTGGATCCTCCTTACAGTGGCACAAGATGTGGTCCGGATTAGAGATCTGGTGTTTGTATCTGTGTGTTTATGAGCTTGGGAAGGGAGAATGGCCTGGTGACTTTTTTTTTTCCGAAGCAATTGTGACACCTACCTGTGGACCAAGGAAAAAACCAAATCACCCCAAATCCTTCAGTTCCACACTGACACCATCACATTAGGAAATGAGTTGATCAGAAATGGTTCCACCTCTCCCATCTTCAAGATCTGTGATTAGTAATTTTGTCTAGTTGTAAAGCAACATATTTTTTGAGAAACTGCTGTGAGCCAGGAGAACTTCGGAGTCCTGTCTGGTCCATGTGGACACGGGAGGGCAGGGCTGATAAAAGACTAGCACCCCCGGTGCCTCTTCAGTCTTAGCCTGTAAACATCATCTATGAAGGTTTTGAGACTTCAAGTTTCAGTGGCACTAGCCCATCAAAGCCGGTGCCTAGTATGTGTCTAGCATAGTAAAACGGGCTCCAAATTGCATTCAAATGCCCAGATTTTAATAATCTATTTTTTTCAAAGAGAACAACAACAGTGTTGCGATATATATTCCAGTTTAAAGAATGACTCTTCAAAACAGAACTTGAGCCAGAAATTGGGAATCTACAAAACAGAACAGACACTCTCCCACTTTAAGGGAAAAAGGGCCAAAGGAGACTGACATGCTCTATCTTCCAACTTCATGACAAGAAGCAAGAAAAGCACATTAAGCGAGTGTACAGTGCGGTTGGTGCTGGGAGGCTCCCCAGGGTGTGGGAAGCACAGGGGGCCCACTTACTTGCACGCCACGCGGGCCCTTCTATAGGTAGGGCTGGACGCCCCCGCCAACCACGGTGCAGCCCTCACCGGCATCTGTCAGGGGAGGGGCAGTTAGTGAGAACCCGGCCCCACAGCCCGAGGGCCCGCAGAGCAGACGTGCACCCACCATCGCAGGCACCCATGCTAACAGCAGACGGCTGCAGAACGGACTGTCGCCGGCACCGCTGTCTGAGAGACCTCTGGTTGTGTTCCCTAATGCTCACTTCCTTCCCCCCTTGACGCCTCGAGCAGGTAGCCCCGAAAGCCGAGCAGCAGAGGCAACGCAGAAACGCGTGGAGAAAGCCAGTGGTCCTCATTTCCTGTTTTGAGGACATAATGCCTCTGAGAGTAACTGGGGACGTTTTGCTTCCTTCCAGCCAAAGGCAGAGAGGAGGCTCCAGCTGAGACTCCTCTTAACCAACACGGGCGCTGCAGCAGACCCACGCGGGCACTCCCCCAGCAGGGACACGGGCTGTCGCCTGCATTTTGTGGCCGTGTATGTCTGCTAGAACTGTTTTAAAAGCCATGATAATAACAGCAGTGAAACTAATAGTAAGTGAATAAAACGTAAACAATACGGGGGTGAGCCTGAGAAGAGCCCCCGCTCTCTGGCCTTATTCCCCCGCCCCGCCCCGCCGCCCCTCGGTCCCTGTCGCTACCTGCGGCACACAGGACGGCGGCTGGCCTTTCCCTCGCTCCTCTAAACGGCTGGGGTTCCCGGCCCTTCCCGCTGTCCCAGGAGCTCTGCCCGGCCAGGCCCGCTGCCGGCTCTCCCTCCCTGGGGACCCGCGGCCACGGGCAGCCTACCTTTCTTGGGCTCGTAGCCGCCGCCCGGGGGCCGGTAGTGGGGCTCCAGCGGATTCGCGCCCGCCTTGCCCGCGTCGCTGGCCGCCTTGGGTGCCCCGTGCAGCGCCTCGCCGGGGGCCGCGGCCGCCGAGTTGTACCGCAGGAGCCCCTGGCCCTGCAGCGCGGCGTTCAAGTTCCCGTAGTTTGTGTAGTTGCCATAGAAGGGCGACGTGTAGTAGAGGTGGCGGCCGAGCAGCGGCGAGGCGGGGTAGGGCGAGCCGCCGGGCGGGGCCCCCGACGAGGCAGGCGCGGCAGCCGCAGGCAGCCCCGGAGGCGCGCAGCCCGGGCCCAGGCTCGGCTGCTTCAGGTCTGACGTGGCGATCTCGGCCAGCGACCACAGCTTGGGCTTGCTGGCGGGAGGCGGCGCGCCTGGCGACGTCCGGCTGCTCAGGGGCGTCTTGCCACCGCCGCCCCCGCGGGGCGCTGGCTCCGGTGGGGGGCTCAGCAGCGGCGCCTCCACGCCGGTGAGCGGCGACGAGGTCACGGGCTTGGGCGGCGCCAGGCCCCGCTCGCCCTCCTCCTCTTCGTCCTCCTCGTCCTCCAGGTCGTCGTACTTGTCTTTGCACTCCGAGCCCGATTCGCACAGGGGGTCCCCGGTGCGGCACGGTAGCTTCTCCCCGTCCGACTCGGCTGAGCAGGAGTGATCCGTGAGGGAGTCGACGTGCAGGCTGATCCCTGAGGGGGCGTGGGCATGGTTGGTGGCACTAAAACCCCCTCCGCCCAACATCCTGGGGTACGCGCCCTCCCCAAGCAATCCCTCGCCTCCTCCCAACCCCTGCCATGTCTGGAAGAGCTGGACCTCCCCAGGAAGCGCCCGAGGAATCACTTGGTGAAAGCCCGCGGACCGAGAGAAGGCAGTGGGCGGCTGGGGCTTGACCCGGACCTGGGGTGTCGCGGGGCAGTGTCCCCGACCCCCCGGCTCTGCGCTCAGCCTTCGAGGGAAGGTCCCGGAGACCGAGACCGTGCGCTGGCCGCGCGTGGCCCGCTCACCTTCGTCCTCCGCCGACGTCTCATTGCCCTCCTGCGCCTTGTCAGGGCTCTCGTCCTTGCTTCTCGCTGTGTCGCCCTCGTCCTCATCCTCATCCTCGCTTTTGTTCCTCGGGGCCCACGTCATCTTGTTCTCCTTCTTGAGGCGCCGGCGCGCGTTGGCGAACCAGGTGGACACCTGCGTGAGGGTCATCTTGGTGATGATGGCCAGCATGATCTTCTCGCCCTTGGTGGGGTAGGGGTTCTTGCGGTGCTCGTTGAGCCAGGCCTTGAGCGTGCTCGTGCTCTCTCGAGTGGCATTCTTGGGCCGCCCTGGATCCCCGTACTGGAACTGGCCATAAGGATAGTAAGCTGGCGCTGTGTGGGCTGCAAAGGTGGCCGGGTGCACCCCGGGGTTGTCCTTGAGTTCATACTGTGAGCCCTGCAGCCACAGAGCAGAGCCAGCCAGGAGAGAGAGGAGAGGGGTGGAGAGAGAGAAAGAGAGAGGGAGAGAGAGGTGAATCCCGGAAGCTGGGAAAATCCGGGCAGCCACTCTGCAAGGTTTGAGGGGCCCCCAGGCGCCCCATCCACTGGGTCACTCCCAGGCCTTCCATGGGGCCCTGCTGAGCTCACTAGAGCAGGAAGGGCCCCCAATCCACCGCTGGGGGAAGAGTGGGGAGAACCAGAGTGGACTCCAGGAACTGCTCTTTCACTGATCTTGGAGATTATTTTGTCACTTTAGAAAAGTTCCAGAAACCATGCCTCTCTAGAAGAGCACAATGGGAGCAGTGGTCCCCTAGCATTTCCCAGGGTTGTCCTCAGTCCTCACCACCGGCAGCTCAAGCAGCCCAGATTTCCAAGTGTATCTTACACTAGCTAGAGGGGCAAACCTTTCAACTGGACTAATAAAACAGTGTCTCTAAGCATAAAAAACCAGGAGCCTAAACCTCCTCCCTTTGCCTTTGGCAGGGGGGGGGGATGAAAATAATCCATCCTTGGCTTTCTTGGGTATAAATCCGCCAGTAGTTTAAAACGAAAGCACACTCCTTTTACCTCCCAAATTAATCTGCCTATAATGGTTCACCCGCACTTAAAGGTCTGCAGTGGTGACAGCTAATTTAAAATTTTAATCTTAGCCAACACCAACAATAATAACAAAAACACCATTTGTTTTTTTAAATACAAAAGGAGGGCTTATCCTGTAAAATATTAACGAGAAGGCCAGAAGCAGCCGACTGCAAAGAGGGGAACCGGTTCAGTTTCCTAGGCCTCTTCTCCGTTACTTTATCTCTTAAGTTTGACTTTGATCTGCAGCGAGCAAACACAAACTGTTTGCAGGCATTTAGAGGCTCTGATTTATTTGCAATCAATATTCTTTTTATCATCAGCAGTAAAACACAGCAAGTCAAATTATCCCATCAGGTTTTTTGGTAAATAACATTTTATCTTTCTAACAACCTCATTAGGCCTCATTATTACCATAAATTGCCCAGACCAGATATTCACTCACAATTTTATCTTTCGACTTTCAAACACCCAATCATAATGGCTGGGAAACCTAGGCCTAGCATCTGGGTTTGGATTTAGGCTTATTTTCCAAGAACAGGCAGGAGAACTGGAGGAAACACACACACACCTTTTAAGGATTTTTACATATTAGCCCCAAAGTTAAAAAAACAAAAAAACAAAAAAACAAGCCTCCCTCACCTCGCCACAATGGCGCACACCCGCGCCAGCAGCCTCCCTCACCCCGAACAGAGCGGGCTCTCAAACGGCACACAACTGTATTCAAAATTTCTGTAAAAAAATATCATCCTCCACGTAAAAACGGTCGAATTGCCATGCAGCAGAGGGAACTCCGGACTCGCAGGAAGTTGTACAGAAGATTCCTTTGACTAGTTTGGCAATTGTGGCCACAGAGACAAGGTTTCTGTGGCCAGATTCGTTTTTTGCCTAATCGTTGTGAAACGTATCTTGCGCTTTTCTAATTATTATGTTTGCAGTTATAAAGACGACATTTCAGCCTCGTCTCTACTGGGAATTCTTTTTGAAAGGACACCTTGTAAATCTCCCGTCGCTGCCTGGCGTCCCGGCGGCCAGAGCAAAAATGGGGCTGATCTTTCTCCATCGCAGACCGAAAAGGCGACCGGGCGCTTTCAGAGAAATAGGCTTTCTTTAAAGCACTACAAAAAAAGTTACAGAAAAACATGCCTGGTTCGTTGCTCCCACAGAGTTGGCGAGTATTTAGTTCCAGTCTCTCCCTCAGGGAGTGGGGAGAATTGGGAGTGCCTGGAGATTGCCTTACCCCAGCGCAGTAAGGCGGGCGGGGGCCTCCCGCACCGCAGATCAGTTCCCCGCAGCCCGGAGTTTACGCCTGGACCTCGCAGTCAGACCAAGGAAAATGGATCATTTGGACCCACAGACAGGCCAATGCCCCTGCGGAGAATTCAGTGTGCACCGCGCCCCCACCCCCGCACTCACACCCTCACTGGGACGGGACACTGAGAGGACACCATTTATTTTAAGCCAAGGGACACTGTTTTCTTTAATCCTCCATTATGTAACTTGGGAAGAAAAGTGCTTTTCTTTAGGTGCAAATGAAATGAAAACTTTGGCAACTTACAAAAGTAAAAGCAAACACCATTTCAGACGCCCAAAATTATTTCAACTTAATTTTGTTTAATCTCAAATTCTCACACACGCCATTAAGAGCTCTCTCTATCCGTCCGATCTATTGTTAGGATTATTTTGACTAACTACTAGGCTTTAAAGAGTCCCCTCTGGCAAACTCGCACACAACTATCTCAGTTCTGCCAGAGAGGGAGAAAATCGAGCCTTCCCTACCCGGTCCAAGAGCTGAAGAGCTACTCGAGCGGGATCCGAGGCCAGGAAGGCGAGTCCTGCTGGACCCGGCGGAGGAGCCCCGGGCCTGCTCTGGCGCCCTAGCCGGTCCGGGCGAGTTTGTCCCCGACCTCCAGCGCAGGCAGCAAGTCTCAGGCCTGCTCCTGGGGCTTCTCTCAACTCCCGCCACGACCCCTTTTCTGGCTCGGGCCTTCCGCTTTCCCAGGCCAAGGCGGCCCGGGCTTCTCAGGAGGGGCCTCTCCGCGCTCCTGTGTTACCGAGAGCATGGCCTTGCCGCCTGGGACCTGCCTGCGGGACCTTTCCCGCTCCTCGTCCGGAGCCATCTTCACCGGTCATCTATCCCGCCCGCGCGCCCGCCACCCTCGCCACGCTCGCCCTGGGCGCCTGAGACAGAGGAGAGGCAGTGGAGGCGGGGAGGCCGGGCACACTCACCATCTGCGAGAAGAGGCTGAGATCGGCGGCGTAGGGCAGGAAGGCGCTGTAGTTGGGCGCACCCGCATAGGGTCCCGCCGCCGCGTACATGCCCAGCACCGAGGTGACGGCGGCCGCTCCCGCGCCAGCGCCCAGCTCCGCAGCCCCTGGCCGACCCGACGAGGCGGCAGCTGCAGCAGCCGCGGCTGCAGCCAGCACCCCCGGGCGCTCGCTGCCGTAGGCGCCGGGCCCCGCGGCGCTCAGGTACTGCGGGTAGCCCAGCTGCGGGAAGGACATGTCCGCGGACTCCGCGGCGGCGGCGGCGGCGGCGGACAAGTATCAAAGGGGCGGGAGAGGGAGGCGGAGGCTGGCCGGAGGGGGGATCGGAGGGGACGCGGCGTTGGGGATTGGGGGCGGCCGGGCGGCCGGGCGCGCTGGGGCCGGCCGGGAGGTGGGGGCCGGTCGCTGCTCCTCGGCCCGGTGCTCGCTGGCGCCCGGCTCCCGGCTGCGCCCGGATCCGCGATCGCGCGCCGACTGCGGCGGCGGCCCTCCGCTCGGCGGCGGGGCTTTCAGACACAATTTGAAGTTGATGCTTTGATTGGCATCCCCTTGAGCGCAGGCCCCGCCCCTGGCTCCCCTCCCGCCCCCTCTCTGGCTCCCGCCTGCCGGAGCCGGCCGCTCCCGCCCCTCCCGGCGAGCACGTGGTGCCCCGCGCCGGCCGGGCCAACTCCTCCCGCGGTCCGTGCGCGCGACCGGGCGGCGAGTGCGGGCCCGAAGGCCGCGGGCTCCTTCCCGACCAGCCCCCACGGCTGTCTGACAACCTGTCGACACGGGTTTACAGCTGTCTGACACCGGGGTTGCAGTTTCGCAGCCGAGGTGTGTCCCCTTTTCTACAAAAACAACTCGATGCCTGCTTTTCTGCCGCTTGGGCGGCGGGAAGGGGCCGGCGGCCTGGATGCTGATGACAGCCCGCGCGGAGAGGCCTCTCCTCCCAGACTGGGGCTGCCTTGGCCTCCTCGGGACATCTTCAGCAGAAGTGCACCGGGACGCTCGGCGTGCACCACTAGATCAGCGTGTCGTGACACCGCGATGCGAGGCGCGCGTCCCGGTGGTCCCCACTAGGTATTAACCGATCCGATCGTCTGGCAATGCCTGGCCTCACTGCACTTGGAGAAGCGGGAAGCGGCTGCGCTCTGCGGGCTTTTCCGATTGTGAAAACTTTGAAAAAGAGCAAGCCCGCTGAGTTGCTTGGGGGAACCGACGGACGCAGTCACTGGCGGTGGGTTCTTGGGGTGAGGGGAGAGGAGCTTTGGCGGGGAGGGGAGGGGCTTTTTTTCGCTGATTAAGCACCGTTGCAGCCTGAGGGAAACATCCCCCCACGCCCCCAGAGATGGGGGAAGTCAGCGTGGCTAGACGCGCTGGTTTGTCCACTAGGTGTGCAGATGCAGGAAGTAAACTTGTCTGGAGCGCGCGGACCCCAGGCGGTGCAGCCGACAGGCATGGGGCAGGGCGGCCACTTGGCCCCGCTGCCCCGCTTTCCTTTTCTCCCTCCATCTCCCCGCTCCATCCTCATCCTCGCCAGAAGAGCCGGCTGACGCGTTCGGCCGCGGCAGCTTGGGGCTGCCTGTGGGTCGCTGCAGGCCTGGCCGCAGCGTTCCTGGGAGCGGACGCCGTGTGCACTCTCCTCCCGGCCTGCCCGCGCCTGGACGGCTCTCTCAGGCCACTGTGAGTCGCCCTCACTTGGGAGGAGAGCGTTCACAGGTACCCATCCAGGACTCCAGAACGCTGTGGGCGCCACCTACTATGCAGTGGTCTGGGCCAGGAGTGCGCCCCGCCACTGCAGCCCCTGGAGCTGGACACCGCAGGAATTTCAGCAGCAGACTCTGCAGTCGGCCTTAGCCTAGGCCCTACTAGGGCTGTGGTTTGAATGCTACCTCTGGACCCTGGCATGCTGTGCTGCTGGCGACCTGAGCCACCGTTACCCTGGACACTGGCTGGGCCTCCACCCCTTCTTTACCCTGCATCAATGCAGAGCCTCCAGGCCTGGGACTCCTGCAGGCGCAGGGAGGCCCCGTTTTCTGAGCCCGAGGACAAACACTGAGACATCACCTATAATTAGCAACAATAATGCCCATAACAGTAATTACTAATTACCAGCTCCTAAATCGGGCTGGATTTCTCTGCTGTGAGTCAGATTTCCTTCCTATTCATGCTGCCCGCCCCAGCCGGCCCCCACACACTCCAGAACCCCCTTGCAACTGCCAGGGCTCCTTTTCTGCTTTGATTCTGGGGGTCTTGGGTGGGCATTGCCCACTCCAACTCTGGGAAGTCCCCCACTGCACCTCTTCCTGTTCCTCAGCCCACCCCGGAACGCCTTCTAACCCCAGGATAGATCTCCCACTCGCAGCCCCTCCCCTCTACCCAACCTTTGCAGGTGAGTCACTGTGTGAGAAATGGGCCAGCCCTGCCACCGTCCTGTTTAGCAAACTCCAGCGTCACATTTCAGTGAGACAGGTAAATATAGGTGAGATCAGCCCTCTTGTGTGACCTGGAGAATGAGGTGGAATCTCAGTTCAGAGACATTTCTCAGTCTCAGGGTTCAGCTGCGCTGATTGATTGATTGATTGCTTGCCTCCTTCCCACCCACTTAGCGCAAGTGCCCACCCCGTCTTCAGGTCTCGGGCATCCCAACTGGGGTCACCCTGGGGGGAGGCAGGCTGGGGAAGAAAAGGCTGTCTTGCCCCTAGGCCAGCTGGCAGTGCCTCCCTTATGTGTCCTGGCTGTATCACCTCCACTGGGGGCATGAAAAGAGGGAAGGCTCCTGAAGACCCCGGGAGGTGAGGGGAAGGACCTGACTGGGCCCCACCTGGAAACTTCCCTGTGAGCCCCGCCAGAGGACTATGCAGTTCCCAGGAAGTGGCACTACCAGAGCCTGTGTACTTTGTTGGTGCACCAAAGCCCACTTCCTCCCATGCAGCCTGGGACACCGGGCTCTGCATACAAAAGGCTGCACCTGAGGGTGCAGCTGAGTCCCTTGGGCTAAACGTCAGTTCTAGGAGATCCTAGCAGAGCCTGGCAGGCCCTGACTCACCTCCTGTCTTCTTTCTCCTTGGCCCTTAACCAAAAAACTTGCACCTAGAACACCAGGAAGCAACTGAGAGAGGGAGAGACAGGGAGAAAAAAATGCCAGCCAAGCATCTCCTTGGAGAGGGGGAGGGGCGGAGAGGGACCCAGGGCTCATGGAGGAGTTGGGGAGAGTTTCATCTCCCAGCCTCCGCCCCTCTTTCTTAGCATCACATGGTTAAGTGAGGTCCAGAGCTCCATGGCCTGCTGTCTGGGATCCTTGGGCCTGACTTGAATATCCTTTAAAGAGATTCCTGACTGTCCTGGAAAGACCGACTCAGCCTCTCTGGAGTCCCAGACCATCCCTCTGGTGTCTGCTGGGGTGCCAGGCAGAGTGGAGGGGTCACCCGGGTCCTGCAGGGTCTCTCAGGCACCGGAGTAGCTCCATCTCCTTGGCCACTGAAAACCGAAAACCAAGGGCCACAGTTGTGCTGTGCTGGATATAGACAGCTAGGAGAGATCCTCTCTGTCACGCCCTCAGCCACCGTCCCTGCTCTCGCAAAGGGTGTGGCTCAGAGAGGCCCAGCCGAGCCTCAGGAGGCTGTCCTAGGCCTGAGCAGACCCCACTCGGTCGTCGCCTGGTCGTCGCTGTGCCGGAGACGGAGCGAAGGATCCGCGTGGAGCCAGACCTAGGGGTCGCTGCGCGGCAGGACCGGAGCTCCGCCTGGCGCGGGTCCCCACCCGATCTGGGAGCCTCAGGACAGGAGCGCCAGTGCGCCCTGGACCCCAGGCAGTTGGCCTAGCTCTCCGGTCAGCTCGGAGGTGGCGGGCGGCTGGAGGCGTCCGGGTCTGGGATGGACTAGGCTTTGCCTTGCAGCCGCGGGCACGCGGAGCGCGGTTCCGAGGCGGCGCGGCAGGGAGGGAGGGAAGGAGGGGCGGGCCCGGATAAGGGCCCCGGGGGCGGGGGCCGACACGTTCGTGAACAACGCGCGCGGTGCAGCCAGGTCGATTTTTAAGCAGGTTTTAAGGTTTGACGGAAAGCTTACTGGCTCATTGTTATTTTTGTTATTAATTACTCGGCAGTTCCCTAGATGGGAGGGCACTGTCGTCAGTGAAAAAGACCAAGTTCCCCTTTCTCTCCCCAACCCCTCAGCAACCGTTTGTGTGAGCGGCCTCCCCACCCCAGCCCTGGGGCGTATTTACCTGAGGAAGAGATTAAACTAACAGCGTCCTCATTTACAATGTTATTTCTTGGGAAATAATTCTTCACTAATGTCAAGCTCTGCTGTCCGGGCGTCTCAGATGAAGAGGAGGCAACTCCAGGCGACCGCCTCACCCCCAGAGCCACCTTTGGGACCAGCCTTTGGCGCCCAGGACTGGGCAACGCAGACCCGTCACGGGGAAGCAGTCCGCAGCGCGTGGCCTTGGTCGCCTGCTTTTCCAAGTCGCCATTCTCTGCTCCACCGATGGCAGGGCTGCTATTCTGGGCCACGGCTCCGCGGCGGGCCTGGGGGCTTCACCTGGCCAGCACAGTGCCAACCCTAGCCGGGTCCTCCGCCCAGAAGTGCGCCCTGATTTATGAGTCTTGTTAAATACTCATTAGGCTGCGCATCTTCCTCCCCCAGGACCTGGGAAGCCACCTTGCTCCGCAACAGCGAGGCAAGGGTTAGACCGTCCCTGGCGGCGGAGATGCGCACGGTTGCGCGCAGCTGCAACCAAGGCTCCAAATCAGGACCCCGGATGGTTCCGGCTGTGACGACCCCATGGCTCCCAAGCGCCGACCCCTGAGTGCCCGGCCAGCGCTTGCTCGCCACTCCTAGCAGGGCGCGACCGCCTCTGGTGACCCAGGGCCGAAAGTAGCACACAGAGAACTCCCGAGGGCGCAGGGGACGGGACTAGGCGGCCCGCGGAGCTCTCCTGCCCGGACTAGTGGAGTCGGCGTTGGCGCGGGATCCCAGGAGTGAGCGACTCTGGGCAAGCCTGGAAGGAACTCCAGGAGCGAAGGACACAGGACTGTCCGACGCTCAGGGCGGTGTCCTGCAGGAATCCGAAAGCCAAGGCCTCCTTGGAAGGAGAATTGCGCTCCCCTGCCCGACCCTGTGGGCGGGCTCCCGACAGGTTCCTGAGTATCCCACCAGCGCAGGGCAGATGAGTGAACCGAAGTGGCCCGGCCATTAGTGCCGCTATGACGCCGTCCCTGAGTGTCAAAGAAAGTGAATTACATGTGTGTGCACACACGTAAATATTTTATAAACCACCCCTTAATTAACCAGATCATTTCCATTATGCCTCCGATATGACCAACAGCAACGGTGCGAGGGTTTTCAGGGTGTGTAATTTGATGTCACCAGACGGTTGCTCGGGGGCAGAAGCACAATCGCCGTGCCAGCTGTACTTGTATTTATTTGTTTTTCTGCCTTGTTCCTGTAGGGCTCCATTATGCAGTTTTTAATTAGTTTGTGTTTGTATTTCACCCGTCCCAAATCAATGCCATCCTGGAGCAAGGCGATGTAAATTCTTGCAGTACAGGTGTAGCTGCTTGCTCCGGTACACTAGCAAGTCTGCGTCTGACAAATGAAAGCGGGGTGCCACGCAGCCAACTGTCAGCTCTCTTGAAAGGCACAGATCAAAGCCAGCGGGGACTTCTGCGCCCCCAGAGAGAGCCTGGGTGGCTGTGACTCCTAATGCCATTCCAGGGGGCTGGGCAGAGCACAGCATAGGGGACAAAGTGACTCTTCATTTTGCTCAGGTCCTTCGGTCTTTGGGCCAGTGCTGGCCTCCGGACTGCCTTCCACGTGCAGGATCTTGCCAGCGGGGCTGCCCCACCTGGCTGCTTGTCCCTGCACATGTGACTTCCTGCTGGATTCTGCTAACCCTAACCAAGAGCCTTAAAGACCCGCTTATTCTGGAATGTCTGGACATGAGACACCCTCTTCTTGCCATGATGTGTTTGCAGTCTCTTCCTTCTTGAAACGACCTCTGCGGAGTGCTTGTAAATCTGTTCTCCCAGGCACTGGAGAATTCTTTTAAAGCATTTTTTTTTTTAATGGAACAAGAGATTGTTCATCTTTAACTAGGCCACATAGAAATTATGATTCAACAGCAGTGTATATTTAATTAGAGTAATCTCAACTTGAATTTAATTACCTAATGAATTATTTGTTTAAAAGGTAGAACGTCTTGTTTGCCAAGTACTGTGCAGACCTCTGATAAGAACTTATGCTATAAGGACATCACAGGCATGTTTAAGGGTTATATTTTAACTGTTTGAGTCTGTAACTGTTACGGTCCTCACAGGAAAACTAAGATGCCTGTGGTCTGTTGCTGTTTTATCTCAACGCTTATTTCATGTTGCTTTCAGTGCCGTTTTACCCCTCCTGGTGCAAGCCAGGACAGTTGTCTACTGGAGAACTCAGTTTATGTTTAGTCTTTATAAGGAAGTGGTGCATCCTTCAGGAAAACTCCAGTCAGGGCCTCAACCCCCTGACCCCCTCCTCTCCCAGCCCAGCAACTCTGGGTCTGGAGGCATTCATTCCAGTAGCAGGAAGTCTTTCCCAGAGTTTACCAAACTTACAGGAAGGGAAGCTACCACATCCCAGACATTGACCTTAACCGTTAGTTCCAAAACTGTGAAATAACTTCATTCCCTCTTGTTTCCCAAAAGCAAGTGTGAATAACTCCAAGGCGTGCTATCATTTGAGAGGCTCTGAGGCAAACTTGTTTCCAAATAATGCCAATAATTGATGCATCTAATTAAACTTCAAGACTTTTCTATCCCTGCATGATGGAATTTCACCAGGAAATGAATATGTGAGGCTAAAGAGGGGCAGAGAGCATGTTACCCTCTCACTGCAAAGAAAACAGGAAATACGATCACCTCAAACCAACTTGGCTGAATTTCACTGTTATTTTTATGAATATTCCAATAACTTAATAATTTTTATCAATATTCCAAATAATGTAATTGCAGGCTTGGGCACTATTGTCACATAAATACTAAATGTTATTAATGTGATGTGAAACAGAGTAGGAATGGGCTTATAAGAAAAAATACAACAGTTTTATAAGAATTATTAATTTTTGTTTCTTTTCCATGATTTTTATTATAGCTGTGCATTTTTGAAATTGATGCTCTAACAAGTATTGGTTAAATTATAATGTAAACTTAATTATATTCAATTATGGTTACAGTAGCATCTTTTTTCCAAAGAACCAGATCTCTCTGAATGCATATGTAATGCTCATTTATGACTTTACTCCACATATTCTTCCCAATAACCACTGACAGTAACAGCCAGAGTGGACGTGAGATACTAGTTTAGGAATGATAATACATTTCTCAGATCTGAGCAATCCAAGCACGATTTCCTAACAGAACTCTCCGAGGAAATTATGCGTGTGGGATGGAAGAAGGGAAAATACTAAACGGGACATTTGTGTTTGACACTTCCAAAAATGTTTGAAATTTACACCAAATGGTGTTTTATCTCCCGTAACTTCGTATTAGCCCTCGACCATTTATACTGTTAGAGATAAAAGCCTACCTATGAGACATTCCTTAAAAAAAAACTATTGGCAAATATATGCCCACAAAGTACATCCTACGGAGGAGGTTTAGCGCATTCCGGGTTCCTAGTGGGTGTGCGCCAGACTTCACAGGTGGACGGTTCCAATCGCTCTTTGGAAGAAGGAGGGTTTCCACAGCCCTTGTCGATGGCTGCCCTTCTCAGAGGCTGCTTTGGGTAGAAGCAAGTTCAGAAGAGCCCGGCGGAACCCTGCACGTCTCTTCGTCTACTGGGGCAACTGAAACTCAGTACCCCAGACTGGGGTCTTCAGTAACAGACATTTATTTTCTCACAGTTCCGGAAGCCAAAAGTCCAAGGGCAAGTTGTTGGCGGGTTGGCTTGCAGGCCACTCTCCTCAGCCCGCAGGCAGCTGGGCTATGTCCACGCGACCTTTGCTCTGTGCGTGCAGATCCCTGGGGGCTTTCGGTGAACCCACCTTGCCTCTTTCTGTCGGCACACCAATCAGATCGGATTAAGGTCCATGCTAAGGCCTCATTTTAGCTTAATTGCCCCTTTAAAGGCCTTGTCTCCAAATACAGTGGCACCGTGATGTTCTGGAGGTTAGGCTTGCACATACGAATGGGGGGCATGATTCAGCCCCTAACTGCATCCATGGTCACCTGCACCCTCACCCCGAGCAACGCCAGGGTTCACTTGCTGGGCCAACAGCCATTTCCTGCACTGCAACGTAGCTGTTAGCTTTGGGACAAACATCTTAGAAGAAGCTCTAGCGTTTCCCCTCTTCATTATTAAATAAAAATACATCATATTTAAGAGGATTATATTATTCTGTATACTAAGACTGTTCAATATTGGTTATTATCAAAGGTTAAATTTCCATCCTGATTCAATTTATTCATCTATAAATGGACTTTGGAGTTTGTCCGGTTTATAAACTCTCTATGCAGGAAGGGCTTTAGATTTGAAGAAAGATCATTTGAGAAAATGCATTTTATCCGGGCCCCCGAGAGACTTCTGCTTCTTCCCTGTAGACTCCCAGGCAGTCAACAAGCCGGCAGGATCTTCTGGCACCAAGGAGGCTGGTGTGTTGTTCCTGTTCCATGCAAGAGATGTATCGGTAGCACTATCGTGATATCATTTCTGGCATGAAAATTTAGAAGCTGTCATTAGGCCCTATTCCCTAGGTTTTGCAAAAGACAAAACCAGCAGTAGTTAAGCCCGTCATGTGCATTCCCCTGGGTCCCACAGCCGAAACTCTGTGTACGCACATCGGGCTTGGCCAGGAAAGAATCGCCATGAAGACGGAAAATGTGAGTCCCCGCCTGTCTGTCACCAGCTGACACACCTCCTGGCCACAGATGCATTGCCACCATGGCAGTGATCGTGGAGACAAAGGACCAGCGATCATTTTACAAACTGAGGACCTTGTGACATTATCTCTAGGGCTGAGTTAAATGGTTTGTCTAAGGTCGCTCAGCAAGTGTGTAATAAATCCAGGATTAGAACCTTGGTACCCCGTCCAACCGTCGGCGTGCTGGCCAGGGGCAGACAGACCTGCTGCTCTTCTGATGTAACCCTCCTGACAGCCTCTCCTCCGCCCCTGAGCGCCTGCCCCTTGCGTTCCTGGGTCAGCTCATCGAGTTACAGGGCCCTGGCGGAACAGGCTGTTCCCAGCTCCTCATAGCTTTTCCTTCCCGGTCCTCTCTCCATTCTTCCCCTCCTGCCCTCTTTCCTCCCTCCTTTCCCCTTCATTCATTTGTTCACTTAAACCTTTGTGAAGAACCGCTATAAAGAAAAAAGACAGCGTCTTACATTGTGGGGGAAACTAAGATGAATTCGACAGGTGTCTGAGTATCTACGATGAACATCTGAGTTAGGTGGAACATGCAGGCTCTGCTTATTCTGCAAGGCAACAGTAAGCGCTAGGAGGGATACGTTATTACCGCATTTTTGTCCCTCAGCTTCAAGTCCCCCCTGTGCGAGGCCAGGGCTCTGGAAGCCCATTTCTGCACAGCCAGCTCCTCTCTCTAGACTCTGCCGAAATGGGGGACAGGAGCCTGCAGGGCGGGTGGAGGCAGAGTCAGACCCTCAGGTCCCCTCTGCCACCCGGCAGCACCGCGGCCTCCTGAGCCTGGTCTGGGCTCCGTGGGCCCCTCTCCCGTGCCGTCCTCTCTCTGCCACTCCCCAGCCCTGGGTGGTGAATGCGCTCCGCATTTGCCTCCGCGACTTCTTCCTGCTTTCTTTCCGCCCTTTCAGTTAACTGGTGGAAGATTCACCGCAATGTCTTAGTTTGCCAGAGCTGCTGTAACAAAGCTCCTCAGGCCAAGGGTCTTACGTGGCAGGGACTTCCTGTCTGGCAGCTCTGGAGGCTGGAAATCCAAGCCCAACTGTCAACAGGGCTGGTTCCTCTGAAGGCCGCGAGGGAGAGCCTGCCCCACGCCTGTCCCTGGCTTCTGGAGGTTGCCGACGGTCTAGGTGTTCCCCGGCTCATAGGTGCATCGCCCCGTCGCTACCTTCATCTTCACGTGGCGTTTGCCCCGTGTGCTGTCTGTGCCCCGACATCTCCTTCTCATAAGGACGTCGGTCTTTTCAGATTAGGGTCCACCCCACTCAAGTCTGAGCTCATCTTAACTAATTGCATCCCCAATAATTCTATCTCCAAATAAGGTCACATCTGAGATACCGGGGATTAGGATTCAACGTATGAATTTTAGGTGCACACAATTCAACCCATAACAATGCCTAGGTAAGAATTCTTCATATTAAATTTTCTCTATCCAAAAGACTAGCATCGTTTCTGTCTCCTGATTGGATCCTTACTGATGCAAGGGATCTAGACTTTGGGACTCAGAGGAGAGAGTGATTAATTCTGCCAGGCAGGAGCGAGCACACTGACCTGTGAGCCAGGCTGTGGAAGGTGACCTGGATTTGGACAGGGAATGTGAGTGGAGGGTGTTCTGTGGTCTCCGCCAAGTCTCAGGAACCAGTGTGTTGGCCAGGCTGCAAAGTGGAGTTTGACGAGGGCTACAGTCTGGGGACAGGTTGGCCTAATCAGAGTGGATTTCTGTAGCATAGAAATGAGTCCGGACTTTGTTCTCTGGGCAATGAGGAGTCATCAAAGCATCTGAGCAGGACAAGATTTCACGTATAAGAGTAGTATCAAGAAGTTGATTTAGGCCACAGCTGTAGGACTGAAAGAACATCTCGCGAAGATGGTTCTGCATTTCAGCTCGAGTTCACGGTGTGGTCCCGTGAAGAGCCCGGACTCAGAGGCGGACCTCAGCCCCAGTGGCTCTACCTTCCACGTGCGTAAGGAGTGTTTCTCCCGGCCTGGGCCCTCCTGTGTGGAGGGGAGGCTGACGGTTGGTTCAGGGGCACGAAATGTGTCCTAAGCCATGTGGATGCTTTTCTTGGAAGCACATTTGGAAGCCTCAACAGGTGGGTCCAAGCAGCCCAATTTGGGAGGACAAGGGGACCTTTTTTCCTCGTCCTCAAACAGAACCACTCCAATTTCCTCATTTTACATATCGAATGCCAGATAAGGTTTTGTTTGAACAAAGGATTTTTGTGCCTGAATATGGATTTGAAAAATCCTTGGAGCACATGATTGTCAGAGTCCTGATTCTATTATCTTCAACTGATTTGATGATGCATAAACCTCCAAATGTTTGGGAAACCCCAAGTGTTAACACATCTCCTTAGGGCTCAGGCCAGTGGATCTCCTGCACACACGTAGAGAGTCTAGTCAGATCCCTGCTGCTGAATTCTTAGATATTTGCTTGATTCCTTATGATACATAAAATGTTAAATTAAACAGAAATCTGGAATGACAGACAGGATCAAGAAAAATAATGCTGATAAGTAATTATCATTAGTATCACTATTAATTTTGCTGAAAATAATTTACTTGCAAGCCTTCCGTTGGCATCAGAGCATTCAGGCCATAACACAAAGATGGAGTTAACAGTGTCGTCGCAAGGGAAGACAGACGCAGGGGTTATAAAACAGAACAACAACGCTGTGTTGCATCACAGAGCTCACATAACACTTTACAGGGGGAATAATTCAACAGTGCAGGAGAAAACGATGCTTCTCTCTCCACAGTTTCCTTGCTAACTCTACACAGGTGTAATCTATGCAGAACATATCATTGGCTATCACCTGCCAGACCGAAAACTCAGTGTCAATTAAGTGGTAGTAACATTTACTGGGTGTTGGGCAGGTGGAGGGAGGGGATCGGGGTAGTCACACCTAATGGGTGCGAGCGCCGTCTGGGGGATGGGCACGCTTGAAGCTCTGACTCGGGTGGGGCAAAGGCAATATACGTAACCTAAACATTTGTACCCCCTTAATATACTAAAATAAATAAATAAATAAATAAATAAAAATGCCCTAGCAAAGAAATGAAAAGAAAAGAAAGAAAAGAGAAAAGAAAAGAAAAGAAAAAAAAAGAAAAGAGAAAAGAAAAGAAAAGAAAAGTTATCAATGACCCTGGGCACGTTCACTCAGGAATGGACTCTGTCATGCTTCCAGCGGGCAGGTTGCTTCGCCTGCGTGGAGGAAGGAAGGGAACCTGGTTCTGCCGCAGTTTCCTTAGTAGTTGGAAAGTTTAAAGCCTCATCAAGTCTGTAGCCCATTTCTCGGCAGCTCACACCTAACTTAGTTAAGTCACTCTGCAACCAGGTTATGTAAGAAGTTAAATACAAGAAGCTCCAATAAAACCTTAACCTTAATGCTTTTCCCTCCAGGAAGATTTAAAGTCTTATCAGAAGGGATGTAACTTTGCAGAGCAGTGTTGGTGCATATCTGTGGGTCCGTATGCGGGAACATCTATTGCTACACAAGGATGAAGCCTTTACTCCTCAACACTTGTTCTCTAATATACTGAGACACGAAAAGATTTTGACATGCGTTTGCTTATTTCAAGAATTTGATTGTTGTTGACTTTCTGTAAATTCTTCTTTGCCCATTAAATTACCTGTTTCCTTTTTATCATCACGCCAACAACCCATCAAAGGAGAAAGCACCTTCTTCCACCCTTACTACCTGTATCACAATTCTCCAGATAAACAGAGCCAACAGTAGGTACCACTGAGGTATGAGAGATTTATTACGAGCAATTGGTCCATGCCACTATGGAGGAAAGAAGTCTCACGATACGTTGTCTGCAACCTGGAGACCCAGGCAAGCCCGCAGTGCAATTTCAACTCCAAGTCTGGGGATCTGAGAACCAGGAGCGTCCGTGGTGTGAGTTCCAGTCCCAGGGCGGGAGCAGACCTACGTCCCAGCTCCCACCGGCAGGGGGCAAGCAAAGGGGGTGGGTTTTTTCCTCCTCTGCCTTTGTTCTTTCTGGGCCCTCAGTGGGTTGGACGGTGCCACCACTGCTGGGGTGGGCAGTCTGCTTGTCTGAGCCCACCGCTTTCCGGGTGTGACCTCACCAGAAACACCCTCACAGCGACACTAAGAGCTAGTGTTTGACCTGGGCACCCCGCGGCCCAGCCAAGTGGACTCGTGAAATGAACCATCACACTGCCCGACACCTGGAAGGCAAATCTGCAAAAGTCCCCCAAAAGCTTGATCAAAATGTGTTAGACTTTCCTGCCCGTCCTTTAGTCTGTCCACCTCTGGATGTGTTTTCTCCTGTAGCCCCGCGGCTCATTTTAGATCAGTTCGTCCTTTACACAGCTGCCTACAGCCATTTACTGTGAACTGTCAACTATGTCTCAAAAAAGCCTTTGAGATCTGGTCTCACCCTCCCCAGCCCAAGTCCTTGGAATCGCCCGCTGGGATCATTGCCAGGACCCCCCGAATCACCCTCCTTCCGTCACCTTTTGTTCTCTGGTGCACTAGTCCTGTGGCCCCCACGGCTACACTCTTTCTGTTACCCTGCTGAAATACCCTCGGTTTTCTCTTGGCGAGACAGAGTCCTGCCACCCGATATGCCTTATGTCAACCTTCGCGGTGGAGACGCATCAGTTGAGGCCTGAAAGAAGTGAGCACTGCAGTTCTATCGGCTTCATCTCATAGAAAGTTTATTTTACTGCAAGATAGTGTTTGCTTCAGAAGCAGGGAGTGTTTTGGTGAGACATGCAGTTTTGGTGAAATGTGGGATATTATTACTATTTATTCTTTCACTTTCCAACCCAAAGTTCTCAGCCCAGAATTGGCTTCTCCTGTCTAAGCCCATCTTTTATTCCCTCATCTTCAAAATCCAGGTGGAAAGCCCATATATTATCCTGGAATTCTAAAACCTCCAAATCCCTTGGAAAACAGGTTAGAATTCCTGAACCTTGCCCAAAGATATTCTGATTCATTATCTATGGGATTGGGTCCAACATCTGAATTTTAAATAAGTACATGGGGTGACTGGGGTTCAGGCGGTGGAGGAAATATTTCATGAAATACAGCCCTAGACAGGGTTTGATCCTTCAACCCAGGGGACATCAATACTTTCTGCTAAATACACCCAAATCTAGCTTTAGTGCCTGGCCCTGGCACCCTCCATCATGGATGCAGTCCCTTCTAAAGGTGTCTGCTGTCTCTCTGGTCACTTCTTCGTCTACATTTTCCTTCGTTTTTTCTTTTGCCCCCTTTACTGGCCTCAGTACTCGCGTGAGTTCTGTTCCACCCTTTATCTCAGTCTACACACTCATTCCAGAAACCTCATCCACACCGGGGCCTTAAACCTCTATCTCTAGTGCAAACCTCAGCCCAGAGTGGCAGACCCCATATTCACGCACACTTGACCTTCCTCCATCTGATACCTGCAGACGCACCTGCCCCTCTTCCCTGCTCTGTGACCCCAGTGAGAGGCCCTGTCAAACATGAAGCAGCTGAGATCCTGACAGCCAGCCTGGTGCCTCCTTCAGTTGTACGTCTGTCTTGCCTGATATCCATTATCCGAACATTAGTTATCGAGCACGATGGTGTTCCTGGCAATGGACCAGCTCTGGGGACAAATAGTAAACAGTGAACAGGAAAGGAGGCCCTCGTGGGGCTATCAGACAGCATGTGCTGTGCGGATACGGGCCTTTCCAAGGTTTCTGTTCTCCTTCAGCTTCTAGTAGTGGGGTGACTACATGTTCCAGTTTGCCAGGGACAGTCCCAGTTTGTGCCTTCTGTCCCCACCTCTCTCTGGTTACCACATTTCCCTTTCCAGAGTGTCCTGTGTTGACAATAAATCATGTGGTCACCCTGTTGACATTTTTTTTTTTTTTTACTTACATGGACATCATCAATAGACTAGGGTATTGTCATGGTTTCCTAGAAGGTCTCTTTGCCTTCAGTCCGGTTCCATTTTCCTCACCTTCCATTCTGCACTCAGAGTGAGTTTCAACTCATAACTGACCACATTATCCTCATCAAGGTAGTAGCGATCCAGTTTTCCCCACCGCCTAGAAAGTAAGTCCAAAATGCTGAGCTAGCAGAAAGGATTCCAAATGGCTGCTTAAGTTCCTGTCTGCTTTTCTGAGCCATCTCTGGTCTATCCTAGGTGCTGGATACTGACCCGTCTCTGGTATCCTACGTGTGCCCTTTACTGTATATGGGCTTCCACCGCCTCCTGCTGCTCCGGGCCTTGACTTTCCTTTTGCCTGGAAGTCGGTTTCCGTCCCCAGCCTGACGAGTGCTGGCCCCTTGCCCACTGGCAACCACAAGGACCCCCAGCCGCTCCCGGGGTTCCGAGGTGGACTCACACCCTCTGCAGGCCGCACAGGAAGACGTGCTGTTTGCCTGCAACTTGAGTTTTCCCCTAAACGGCGGTTTGCCTGGTTTTCTCTCCAGCGCATGCAGATTCTCATCATGTCTTCGACACTGTAGCTCAGGAACGCAGAGCACGAATGCGCTGTAGTTTATTTTATTAACTTCCTATTGAAGGGCATTTAAAGGCTTCTGATTAGTCATTACTGCACATGGGCTGCAGGGGCTGTCCTTGCACATGCATTTTTGTGTCTCTGTGTAAGTGTTTCTTGAGCACTCTCACTCTTTTGGGACAGCTTCGGGTTGGGGACAGTGTCCATGTTCCCAATGTAACTGCTGCAGGGAGGAGCCTGCCAGAGATCTGGTGGGGTCAGCCTCCCTGGGACGGTAACTCCTGGTGTGGGAGCCACCGGCCCTGGTGAGACGGAAACCTCAGCATCACGTGCTGGGGGCTGCTCCTCCCTGCCGGGTCTGTCACACTCACGGGGCAAGCCTGACAGAAGTGCCAGGGACCAGGAGGCACCTTTTGGGAAGCCCCTCCTGGAATGTAGGGACCAGCAAAGTGCACTTCCTGAGGATGGCAGGACAGATGCCTGCCCTGGTGCGGGTGTCCTGGACCAGCCCCCTGAGGTCACAGCTGAGCACCGAGGAACACAGGATTCAACCTACACAAGGGGCCACTTGCCCTGTGTCTAAGTGCGTGGGTCTGCGGGCACTTCTGCTTCCGGGCCCTGTGGAGAGGCACCCCCAGGGGCCACGTGCAGGCCAGTGAGGAGGAGAGAGATGGCTGAATGAGGCCAGCCACCGCTTGGTCCCGGCGGCAGGTAGCCTGAGCGTGTGTACTTTGGAAGGGTGCGGGCCAGGGGGTTGTGCCCAAGGGGAGGGACTGGTTCCTGGAGAATCCTGAGCAGGCAGCACGCCAGGGTTTGGGCATGTTTGTAAGGTGGGTGACAGGTGTTAGGGACATCCACATCCCCACAGCTGGACACCCCTGGGGTGTCTGCCATCCGGTAGGTGCTGAGAGAGTCTGCATTTATAGAGAGACCAAATGAGTCACTCTGGAGAGGGGGGCAGTTACCAGGATAATATTTTGCAAAAGCTAGGGTATTTTTTTAGTGTATTGCAAATGTTTTTAAAGATTAATTTAAACTTTAAAATTCTTCGCTGATTTTTGCTGGAGTCATTGTCTAAAACATAAGTGTCACGATTTGCACTGACGTGGATGCCACTATTTCTTTGTTCCTGTTTTTCAGAGTCACTGTAATTCCTTCTATCCCAGAATAGGTCTGCTTTGTCTGGTAAATCAGCGAGGGTGTCTGTTGGTGAGGGATGTGTTGTTATGACGAATTCAGAAAGCCAGTCAATGAGGATGCAACTTCTGTTCCCAGGACAGATGTCCCTGCCACCCCCGCCTGTCCCCCAGCACCTGTTGAGTGACCAGCAGGGAGGACGGGGGAGAGCTGCTCACTGTAATGCCCCACGGCCACACCCTTAAAGAGGCAGTTCTGGGGAAAACACCACTGTGTGAGTATGGTTGATTTCAGGGAATGCAGGCATGTCTGTACTGCATTGCCCACCTGCTAGCTTTACGACTGCGCCAGAGACCTAATCGCATCTCCCGCTGCAGACTGCAGTGAGATCGGGGCTGGAAGGGGACAGCACAGAAAATCCTAAGGATGGGCAGGGACGGCCGCCGGGGCAGCGTGTCCTTGGCAGGGACGGTGCGGAGGAGGGCGAGCCCAGGCATCCCACCTGTTCCAGTCTGCCCTGACCTGTGCGGCCCTGGCTCGGGCCACGGCAAGAGACAAGCCCTCCAGCCTCAGCGTGGCCGGGATCCTCCGCTGTGGGAGTCGGTTACGTCACCGGAAGAACACCTTCCTGCTCCAGCACTGAAGAACTGGAAATGTTTATTACGTAATCCAAGTCCCGTTGCCGTTGGCACGTTGTCCCCTGAATCTTCCTTGAGGACCCGCGGAGCGCCGTATCCTGGAGTTCTTCCCCCGGAACCCGCGATCGCCTGCTGTTTGCATCGCCTCTGCTCACAAATAAAGCTTTGCTGGAGCGCTTTCCGTCCGGGCTCTGCGACTTCCCGCGGGTTTGCTGTTTGGGATGAGCGAGTGACCCAGCGATGGGTCCCCGGGCGTGTCCCGAGGGCAGCCGCGCCCCAGCGCGTGCGCAGAGCCAGGAGGCAAGGCCCCAGCGGAGCGTGTCCACCCACGTCGGGAACCCAAGTGGGAACCTTGTACTCAGCTGGTCGGTAAACGCCACAAAGAGGATGTACCGGGGCTTCATAAAACACCTAAAATAATGTGGGGAATGATTTTCAAAACTACTCGTGTGCGTGTTGAGAACTTAAACCCTCAATGACTCTCCGCTGAGGATTTTGGTCCCCGTTTTGCATCCAAGGTGCCAGGGCACACGCGGCTTCCCTCACACGGGGTCGCACAGCAGGTCGAAAGACTGTCCCTGAACAAATATTCAGAGCGACGACCGCAAGCAAGGTGTGGGGCTGCGCTTTGGAGCCAGCACTCGGGACACCCTGTTCACCGACGTCAAGGGCCCTTTGCATTTCCCGAGCAAAGCTCTTCATCACAGAGGAAGGGCCGGTTCCGGGGTGTCGCTGAGCCTGGCCAGCCTTCCCGTGAGCTCCCCGGGAGGCCGGGACGGGGATGGTCAGTCCCGAGTGCGGGAGGTGCGACCTGGGAGTCTGGGCCCTCGCGTCACTTACTGGAGAAGTCCGTGGTATTAGCACCTGCCCCGCGAGTTAGCGCCTCCTCTTATGTTTCCAAATATGCTAGTCACACTGGGGACTTGGACAAAGTTTTCTTTTAATTCTTTACTCACCTGTAGTGACCGTACGGCGTGTAACCGTCTCTCCTCTTTTCCCTTCCACACTAAACACGTTTCTTTCCTGTGCGGATCATCTCCGACGTCGACCAGGGAACTAAAACAGACACCTTTGACGTGTCTTCTGAGTTCAGCACTGATTCAATGCTGTCTGAATCACAACTGATCAAATTAAAGAGGGTGGAACTGCCGGATTTTAATGTAGTTCAATTAAAGCCACCCTCATTAAGGACACGAGAGGAAAGCAAAGCCCTTTCAAAGCTACTTCAATTGCTATTGCCAACTACAGACTCCTCAAATTGTTCACCGTTAATTGCACTCTGAGTTTCTAGAGCTACTTTCATCAAGGAATTCTGAAGTACATTCTAGTTGTTTGCACTCTCCGGTGAAGGCAGGTTCTCCAGGCTGTGCTAGGCCCAGGTGGGGCTCAGAGCCCACTGGACAACAAAAATCCTAATTGAAAGAACATATGCAGGAACAGGTGTTGGTAGATACGACCAAGGAGTCCAGAGGTGAGACGACCTGCCGCCTCCTGCTCGCCCTGGCACAGGTGGCCCCAGTACTCCTGCTGGAAACCTCTCTCCTCTCCTTCCCGTCCACTTCTCGGCGTGTTCCTGTTGTCAGACAGCCTCTGCAAGTTTGCAGCTCGCAGTTTGGTGCAAGGGCTCCAGGTGTCATCGGTGCTCAGGCCTTTCCATTTCCTTCTCTGTTGTCTTCAGTGTGTTGGCGTTGCCTCATGGCTTCAAGGGAGGCTGCCACAGCTCCAAATGTCACATCCTCACCAAACACATTTAAATAGTGGGAAACTCAGGGAGAAGAAAAGGGATTTAATGCATATCTGAAAGAATGACCCTTCCCAAGAATCCCTCAGCAGAGTGTGGCGCCAGAGCTGGGCACATTCCTGCCTGTGGTATGTTGTGGTCCTCAGCTCTGCTCTCACATTCCTGGCTTCTTCTTCTGTGAACATGGTGAGTGTCTGTCCTTCACTCACTTGGGCTGCCTGTGGTCCTGTGACATTTGGAGCCGTGAAACGTGAGTGCAGGAGCACACGCCAATTCCAAGAGCAGTTTTCAGGGATGGTGCAGGACCAGCATGTACCCTTTCCTCCACCCTGATTACCCCAGAAGTCTGTGCTGAGAGGAGGCATCTATCAGCCGGGGACCCTGGGTTAGGAGTGGGGCAGAGGGCCCCCGTGCTCCTACAGGGACACGATAGGTACTTCATACATTGGTTTTGATTTTTTAACTTTTTAAAACTTTTAATTGACAAATAATAATTATGTATGTGTATGGGGTACAATGCAATGTTTTTATGTATGTATCCATTGTCGAGGGATAAAAGTTGATTAACATATTTATCACCTGGTATTTTCATAGTAGGAACATTTAAAATCTACCCTGTTAGCAATTTTGAAATATACAGTCCATTATTATTAACTCTGGTGACCATGATGCACAATAGATCTCAAAAGCTCACTCCTCCCGGCTGACCGAGACTTCATACCCTTTGACCGGCATCTCTCCGCCCCGCGCCCGCTCCCCAACTTCCGGTAACCGCCGCTCTGCTCTTCACTTCTGTGAGTTCAGCTTTTTTGTTTTCTGCACCTGGCTTATTTAACTTAGCATAATTTCACTGAACATATCCCCAGGTCTGTCTTGTCCCAAATGACAGAATTCCATTGCATTCTTCTTTTTAAAGTTGAACAGTATCCCAGTGTGTACCTATGTCGTGTCTTCTTTATCTGTTCACCTGTGGGTGGACGCCAGGGCTGCTTCCCTGTCGTGGCTGCTGCAGTGGACGCAGCAGTGGCGCATCCGATGTCCCGTTGATCCTACTTCATTGGAGGTGGACCAGCCGCAGGATTGCTGGGTCCTGGGATGGCAGTTCCAGCTTTACAGGAGGAAGCTCCGTGTAGTTTTCCACAAGGGCGGTTCTAATTTACATCCCCCCAGCAGTGCTCAAGCGTTTCCTTTTCCCCTCACCCTTGCCAATGTTTATCTTTTTTTTTTTTTTTTTGATAGCAGCCATCCTGATAGGGACCAGGTCACATCGGATTGCGGTTTCCGTTTGCATTTTCTCGGGGATTAGTGATGTTGAGCACCTTTTCACAGATCTATTGGCCACTTGTATGTCTTCTTTTGAGAAACGCACCCATTTTTAATCAGGTTATTTGTTTTCTTGCTATTGCGTTGAGTTCCTGATGTATTTTGGATTTTAACCCCTTCCAGATGTGTGGTGTGTAGATATATTTCCCCAATCTGCAGGCCGTCCCTTCACCGCTGCCTGGCCTCCTTGGCTGTGCAGAAGCTCTGTAGTTTGATGCGTCCCATTTGCTTCTATTACCTGTGCTTTTGGGATCATCCCCAGAGCTTTTCCTCTGTATTTTCTTCTACTAGTTTTATACAGTTTCGGATCTTAGGTTTCAATCTTCGGTCCATGTTGAGTTTATCTCTGTATATGCTGTGAGATGGGTGTCCCATGTCACTCCTCTGCATGTACATGTCACTTTTCCCCACTTTAATTAAGATCATTTCTTTTTACTTACTCAACACTTTGTGTTTTAAGAAAATAAGGAGAAAAGGTGAACATACAGAAGAAAGAACAGTGGAACCGGAGCCCGGAGTCACCGATGCAGGAGAGCGGTGTTGCCCTCTCCAGTGGGAGGAAGAGTTCTCATGTCCACGTGGCACCCCCCGTGGGCTCGCCTCTGTGAGACAGACTTCAGCTGGGAAAGCCACGCGTGTGTGTGCGTGGGTGCAACGAAAGTCAGTCAGTTTACAATAGACTTAGAAGTTTAATATTTAAGTGAATGCAGTCATGAAAATGTTTGAAGAACAGGTAGCTACCTCAAGCTTATCCTTAGAGCATCGCCACCTTTGCTTAGAGTAGGATTCAGCCATGGAGAGGATTCATGCCGTGTGAGATACCAACAGTCCCCCGAATCACAGGGATCACTTTGCGCACACTATGTGTCCAAACAGGAACCATCATCCACTGCAGGAGGTTTTTTTTGTCCCTTTGTTTATTTTAGAATGATTCCCTTGATGTTAAGGAAGTATATTTTTGAGGATAGAACAGAAAAAAAGAGAGAATTCCCAAGAAACTGTTCTTTGAACCAATTCTGCTACTTTGCACATGTGGCATTTTATATTCTATTTTTATGAGTTTTTTTGTTTATTTCATTTTGTTTTGTTTAGTTTAAGATACGGAATATGCAGTGTGACCTAGTAATCATTGTAGAATCTTGTAGAAATTTGGGGGTGAAACTGACGTTTTGGATGTTAGGCTTTTCAAGCTGAATTTTGCATCAATGCGTTTTTATGAATTCTGATGTGAAATATGTTTCCAAATATGCGTGGGGCAGAGCTGAGACCACCGTGTGGCGTGAGCGGGAGGAGGGAGCGATACCGTCCATCAGCGGAATGGACTGAATGATTTATCATTCATACGTTTATTTAGAAAATCGGCACCTTCCTCCAAAAGTAGTTAAACATGGGAAAAATGTGATCTGTAATTTTTACTTTATTTGACTGATAATTTAGACTTTGTTGGTTTTCTAAAAATATTGGGTAATGGTTTTGGCAAACGTTCTGTCAAAATGAGAATGTCTAAGTGAGATTTGAGGGTCACTACTTATTTTGAAAGTTCACTTTTATCAATTATTTATTTGGAGGGCTGTTTACTTTCTGTCGGAAGTAGAGGCTGGTGGAACAGAAACGAGATGGAAACCTGACAGCAGGAGAGTGCTGGGGTTTTGACAGGGTGGAGGGGTCCCCTTCTGTGGGAAGCCGCACGCCTTTTTGACGTCTGTCGGGAGGAGAGGCTGTGGCACGGCTGACGCCTGGGGCAGGATGTCAGTTGGACATCTTCTCCCCTTCAATTATCCAGCAGCTGATAAAAAATAAAATAAAGTAAAGTTTAAAATTTGACATGATTCACCAAGTTAGTCATCACAAGTTTGCATAGAATCCAATTTCGGAGCTATTGCTGGCTCTCCCGGTGGGAAGGCATTAGATGGTGCACTCTGGGAAGCACATCAATTCTCCCAGCCCCTCCGACCCATTCCGAGGTGTGGTCACAGTGGTTGCTCAGGTGGAGGGGCCAGAGGCAGGAGGAGCCCACCAGGAGGGAGCTCCGCCCTGCAGCTCCGGAGCTTCCAAATGCATGTCAGGCTGCAAGGTGCATGGTGGTTATTTCTCAAAGGCCATCCACTTCCCTCAGTGGGCTTTTGTGTTTGGTTGTTTTGCAGCTGTTATTATTTTAATCGATGAGTGCTCCACAGTGTCAGGGCCTGAGCTGTTTTTTTCTCCAGGAAGCAGAGCTTCCACAGGACAGGAATCCTCCTGGAGCTGCGCTCAGCAAGAGGAGTATCTGGAAGGGATCCAGGCATTAAGCCTGTGGTCAATTAATTAATCCAGCTAAGAATGTGTGTAAGTGGGACCCTAATGGCCCAAGAGGGTAAGTGCCCAGAGCCATCTACTTGCTCCCCGGGCACCATTTACAAGTCCAAATGCCTGTTTCTGGATGACACACTGGAGGACTGAACCGATTAATGTCATTGATTTTTTTTCTCTTAGTAAAGACACTTAAGGCACATTTAGGAAAACAGAAAATTATAAGGTAGAAATACTCCTTCCACTCAGATGTGACTCTAGGTAACATCCCTCTCTGCCTATATGTTAGGCTTGCAAATGCAAACTCAAATAAACTAAGGATCGTATTTTATGCATGGTTTTGTATCCAGACTTTTTCAATTAAAATAATATCATAAATAATTTCCTATGTCATTTAATATTCTTAGAAATATGCCATGCATTTAGATAAACTTAGTCTATTTAACCATTCCTCTATTCTTGGACGTTGAGTAGGTTTGGGATTATTTTATAATTTGAATTAATGTTGTTATTGGTAATTGTGCACCTTAATCATTGTCTGAGCTTTCCATCAGTTAAGATAGAGCTTTAGAAGTGAAATTCCTGGGACAGAGGACATATGCTTTTTTAAGACCTTTTGATAAATGTGACCAATTGCACATCCCAAACCACACACATATATAGATAGACAGACAGACAGATAGATACAGATACAGATATAGCTATATAGACACATGCTACATTGGTTTTGGGGGTTCCATTTCACCATGAACTCACCAACATTGAGTATTTTAATGGAAAAGAAAGCATAAGAAATATTGAAAATATATATTTGATAAGCTAAAAAAAATCACTAGGAACAAAATGCCATTTTTCTTGCTTTGGCTCCAACTGCTCATTCGAGGTTCTGACGCTGTGCTCTCCAATGGAGCAGCCACCCGCCCTATGGGCCCATTAATCTTACAGTGTACATAAAATAGAATAAAAGTTTAAATATCGCTCCTCGGTTTCACTCAGCACTCAGTCATCACAGGAGGCTGAGGGCTCATGGATTGGACGGTGTGGTAGGGAACATTTCAGGCATCCCAGAATGTTCTATTGGACAGTGTTGTTCCAGCCTCATGCCCAGCAGAGGGGCCCTTGGTTATTCTGGATGTCAGGCAGAAGTTGGTGACTCTCATATCTAACTGGCTTGTCGGTGACCTGAAATACGCACCTTGCAGTTTTCCATCCCCCAGGGAGGATGTGAAACTCTTCACGTCTTAAGGGTGAGGACTGCGGCTTCGGGAGTCTGAGGAAGCAGGTGTCACTCAGGGGATAGGACTTCCATGTGAGGCTTACCGGCCTTCATAGCTTTGCCTTGCATCATGGTAATGCAAAGAAATGTTCAGATCTCTATTTTAAGTTAAAACACAGGTCCTGTGTCTTAATTTAAATATGGCAGATATTTAACAGAGCACATAGTTTTTGAAGGTTTTTGCTACTTGGTTTCATTGAATACATTTTAATGATTCTGATTTTCTGGGCATTGAGGCATGAGAAAAATAAATTAATGGGGAAATTTACTGTATGTTATTATGATACAATTATTAGTAGTCCTTTACACTTCTTCGGATTTGCAGTTCGTAAGGTTTTCTGTCTCGTTCAATTAGTCCCGACCACGTGGGAGGGATTCGGCAGGTGCCAGGGTAGCAGGTGAGGAAATGGATGTTCTTTCTAAGCCGTTAAATTACTCCCCGCAAGGACACGCAGGGGTCGAACTTCAGGCTCGTGTCTAGGTTGTTTTGCTTCTTTTGTTTTTATTTTTTCATTACAACTTAGTTCAAGAGCATTGATAATGTGAAGAATCTCTCAAAAAGAAACCATCAGATTGGCCTTCTAATGAGAACATGCTTCATTTAAGCTTTTGGAGATCTGATGGTTTCATATTCCAATCAATCACGATAAAAACATCCCGTAGGTCTTCACAACCGGCCCTCTCCACATTGGCTGTCGGGGCTCTCAGCGCTTGGCAGCGCCGGTGCTACACACCTGCTCTCTCTGCGCACCATGCATTTGCTCACCGCTGTCCTGGAGCCACTCTTGGGGGTGGCAGGAGCAGGGAGTCTTCTCCTCTTGGGGTCAGAGGGCAAGGGCCCCGTGGAGAAGGGCAGCCGTGAGGCTCAGCCGCAACGGCATGAGGGACAATGATTGATACGTCTGCAAAAAGCAAAGGAAATTGTGTTTTTAATGGTAGATCATGCAGTTATTGCCGTTATGTGGTTTTAAGCGTCGATGCCTTCGGCAGAACGTATCCCCCTCAACTCCACACGCGCAGGTGTGTCCTGGCCCTGCCTGGTGGCTGGGACTGGGCTGATCCTGGGAGGCTGTGCCTTGTGCACCCTGATGTCCCATGGCCAGGGGCTTGGTTTGTCTCCCACTGCCAGTTGGGGAATTGTCCAACGCCTCTTCAGTGACATTTGATCCTGCAGTTTACGATGAAGTGGCTAACAAGGAAGATCCTATTAATGTATTCACAAGGTGCTGTGTGGTGCAGAGGCACGCATGTGTGGGCTCTTTGCCAACACGCGACCCCACCACAGGGCCAGCATCTGACGGCGGACTGGGTTAGCGAGGTCTGTGTGCAGAACCCTGGGACCTTCAGGTGCAGGAACCACGCACGCCCCGTTCGGTCCCATGTTATACAGGGTCACAAGGACAGGGAGCCACAGCATTCCTGAGGGTGACCAGCCCATTCTGGTTTGCTGGGGGCATTCCTGGTTTTTGACTGAAATTTGAGTTCCAAGAACTCCCTCTATCTTAGGCAAATCAGGACTGTTGGTCACCCTTTGTATTCTGGCCAGGTGACCTAAGTTCTTAATATTTTTCTAAAGAAGTGTCCCGGTTTTGTTTGGTTGGTTGCAACCTAATGCTCGTGAGATAATTTAGCCACTTACCTCCCATTAATTAATGTCATTTCCACCAAACTCTGGCTTTGGGTCAGGTGCTGGGGGCTCTGCCCAGTGGGAGGTTTCACAAGTCCCAGTGCGGACACCTTCCAGGAAGAGGCACCCCCATGCTGGGCTCACTGCTGGGGCGGTGGGGGCAGAGAACAGGGGTTTCCATCTGCTGAGCCCAGGAGAACCCTTCAGATGTCTGCCTCTGGGCTCTTTGCTGGGCACGGAGGGAGGCTGCCGGTTTGCCCCTAATCTAGGGTTTAAATGCAGAGAGCGGGGAAGCAGGTAGGAACGGCCGCTGTGTGGCCCAGAGTGAAACTCCTTAATCCCAGCCCCAGGTATCTGAGTCATGGCTCAGAGAGAGCCAGCAGCCCAGAAGGCCGCCCGGTATGTTTACCAAGAGCCTGGGAACATTCTGTCTCCACGGAAATACTCTTCAGCTTCTTTACGGTTCATTAAAGGGTAGGAAAGTATTAAATAATTTTATCTGAAAGCCGAAGTGCCCAATGAGTAGAATAAATGTTTGGCTTTATTTTTGTGATGTTGAGAGATGACTTTGATTTCTAGTGCTTGCTAATCTTTTAGTTTTCCTGAGTACAGGTAATTCTATTATAAATTAACAAGGGAAAGTAAACCATCAGGGGGGTTTTAATTGCATATAATTACTTGGCATGCCAAAGTATTTGACAATTGAGATAATTTGCCTGAAAGTGTTGGTATTTAGTGAATAGAATTTATGGTAATTCCCTTATTTTCTCCCAACTGCCTAGTAATCTTTGCAACAAGGAAGTAGAAGCACAGTAAGAATTCCGAACTGAAACAAAGTGATACATGAAAGTGCTTAAAATGTATCTATTTGTCTTTGTTTCAACAGGAATCCAAAACAAAGTTAATCTGATCAACAAGGATCAATAGAAAATGAGTGAAGATTCGCGTTTCTTTGAAGCTGGGGAAGGCAGGGAAGTAATCCTTGCAGACAATGGAGCCTCTAATTCCAGGCTCCCGCACTGAGAGCCACTGTGAAGTGGGATTTGCTGGGTTTCGGGTTTTAATTTGAACTGTACAAGCAGGTGCAGTAACGGAGGCAGAACTTCTGCCGCGGCACTGTTGCCGCTCCTGGCAGACGCAACGCGCCATTAATCCGGCTTTATGCACCTATAACAGAGCTTCTGCGAGCGCTGCCTTCTCCTTGCTTTGCTTTGCTCTTCAGGTGCTTTCTCCTACCTTGGGACTCCATCTCCTGAGAGGGGAAAACAAAAACAAGCAAAGGCAAGTTCAGTCTCAAATCTGAAAAGCAAAAACTCATCAAAAAAATTCTAACCTAACCCTAAAACTATGCGGACAGAAACATTTGCGGGAAAACTGGGGTAGAAAACGGTGGTTTCTAAAGCAAAGGGCTCTGACTTCATCGCTGGCTGCTGCCCGAGGCCCCTGCCCCCACCCCAGCCCCCTCTCCCATCACGACGGGTAAATATCGGACCCTTCCAGCTCCCTTTGCAGGTTTCTGCATCGCGGGCAGAGGCCGAGGACCACGGCCTCGGGGCAGGAGTCCACGACCGCAGGAGAGAGCCTGTGGGTGTTTCTCTGGGCGATCCCTGCTCTGCGCGTCACCCACCGTGCTTCCGTGAGGGTCTTCCGGGTGTTTGGGGACCGGACTGGGGCACGGAGTGGGGTCTTTCTGTGGGCAGACACAGCCCTGCTGGCCTTTCCTTCCCTCCCGAGAGTTCCGTCCCCTGCTGTGTAAGCTCTCCCTGGCCACATGGTGTAAATATTTTCACCTTGGCCTTCCACAGGACACACCTCCTTGCACCCAGGGGGGACAGAGACAGCCTAGTGCTGTGACTCACACGGATGGCTAAGTGAGACTCTCCTCCCGCAGCATTCTGCATTCCGCGGGCTGACGGTGAGTTGGGACAGGGTGCCCCTGTGATGCCAGCCGGGAAACTGTGAGCGGAGGAAGTGAAGACACACAGGCTTCCCCCAGCTCCGGGAATGATTTCCCTTTAAAGTAGTTACTGACCTTCTCTTTTCCACAATTCCCACCCCTGGTGCCTACCATGAGTCGGACACCGTGTTGGGCTCTGGGAGGGCGGAAGGGAGAAGGAGCTTGCTCTCAGCAGTACGGGAACAAGGGAACAGCAACGGCCACACCGTGCGGAGGTGCAGGGAGACGCTGCCTGCTGTGGGGGTCCCCAGGGTGCAGCTGACTCAGCCCCGGCGAGGGCGGCTCCGGAGCTGAGGGCCAGGGGCTGGTCCAGTGGGACTGTGAATGGTCAGATACGTTGCTGACCCTGAAGAACTTCTGCTTGAAAGCCAGGTGCAGAGGCTCGGAGGCCTGTGGAGGCGGAGGGGTGCGAGGATCAGCAGTGGATTTGGTGCTGGGAGGGGGACCCCAGTGTCATAGGAGGGTGGGCTCCGGGTCGGTGGGAAGGGCCTGACCATGCAGGATGGGCCATTGGGCTGAGGAGTCCACCCCACATCCGAGAGCTTCGAGGAGCTCCTCAAGCGTTCTCAGCCTGAGTGAAGAGATGACTGTCTCCTGACAGTCACTGGGACCGTGCTGCGGGGTGGGTTCGGAGCTGTTCTTATGAGAGATGCAGAGAGGATAAGGCACAAATTCTTCTTTGTCATTTTGTACCTCTGTGAACTTGGGCGGAAAACCCACATCTTTTAAAATTTTTTAAATTTTTAATTAAAAAAATTGTTGCAAATTGGTATACACGGTTTCAGGGTTCACGTGATTTTTTTTTTTTTTGAGACAATGTTTTGCTCTGTGGCCCAGGCTGGAGAGCAGTGGTGCAATCATAACTCACTGTAGCCTCAAGTGATCCTCCTGCTTTAGCCTCCTGAGTGGCTGGGACTGCAGGCATGCACCACCATACCAGCTCATTTTTTAAAAAAATTTCTTTTATAGATGAGGCCTCACTATGTTGGCCAGGCTGGTCTTGAACTTCTGGCCTCAAACAATCCTCCCGCCTCCCATAGTACTGGGATTATAGGCATCAGCCTATAATTATAGCTATTTGATATGTACAATAAATTATTATAAAATTTAGTCACCCTACGGATCTAACACTAGGTCTTATTTCTTCTATCAACCTGTATATTTATATTCCAAAATAACTACTTTTTTTCATTCTGAGAAATGAGAAAACTACTGTATCTATAGTGGTTAATAGATGTGCCTTAGAATATTGAGTAAACCATGTTTTTTCTTCTCTTATTGCTTGGTCTAAGAAGTGGAAAAACACAGCTCTGAGAAACCTCAGGTAAACCATGGTTAGAGGTGAGTGAGTGAACTAACAATGGTGAATGAAGCAGAGTGACATCAGTCACCAATGTCCTTTTCTGCTTATTTTTTCTCAACGTAACCTGGGAGAGTGCTTTCCTTCCGAGCGTGCACTAGCCAACGGGCCATGATTCGGGTTTTGAGGATGACCAGGTGCTACCTGAGCAGAACTGGGAAGAGCCATGTGCTCAAAATGCCACTGAAGGACACAGGCACATGCATGACAGGCTTTGCAGCAGAGGCTGCTGTCTGTGTATTCCAAACCCTGAAACAGTCCTTCCAACAATCCTGCCTCCCACTGTGGGCATATTTTCCCTCTTTGCAGTCTCTGTGTGTGTCCCGTGTTGCCATCCTGTCCCCTGTCCTTCCTAAGCTACACTGTCACGAGATGGAGAAGCCATTTCTGACGCCAGTAGGTGGTTAACAGAGAGGGGATCCTATATTGGATGTAAACCCCGGTCCTTCATCCACCTGTCACTCGGGGAGTGTACATTGTACCCAATGGGTGATTTTCACCACTACACAGGATACAAGTATAATGATTCTGGTACCCTCTAAATCTATGAAAATTTAAAAAAATGAAAATTACTAATATCATTCTTGCAGATGATATAATTTTCCAGCAGGAAGATAAAATTAATCCAAAATGCTAAAAAAAATCACCTGGTCTTAATGCTAAAAATACAGCCTTTATTGAACTCTCAATCTTAGCCGAAACAGGAGACATTTCTCATAGTTTTGTTCTTTATTTCCCACAGCATTTTACAAGATATTTAAATTATCCCCAGTTTAAAGACAAGAACACTGAGACTCATGAAGTTGAACACTTACCCAGGGGTTTCAGAACCAACAAGTGGAGAAGTCAGGATTTGAACCCAGGTGGTTTGACACCAGAATCTTTGCTTAAACATCATGTTGATAAGAGAAAAAAGAAAAAAATTAAAATTATTTGGTGAGCAGCTCCAAATGGTCAATAATGTCCAGTATATCTATATTTCAAAATAGAATTTCAGACTACCTCTACAGGCTTTTATAATTCAGTATCTTATCTCATGCCTAATGTTTATTGCAAGACCTTTCTCTCCCAGGCTGCGTGGTCCTTTCCGACTTCCTTGTTGGAGGAGTGCTATTGAGTTTGCTGTTACAACAGCTCGGAACTCTGAGTTCTTGGTCTGTGTTGCGGTGGAGGCTTCTGCCCTCCAGGTCTCTTAGCTCAGCAACTAATTTGGGGCCCAGTAAATATATATTGAATTAGCTCATTGATTTACTAATGGGTAAAGCTTTCTTGACACAGCATGGTATGTGTGACTCCCCCTAAACCGATCACTTTCTTGTGATCCTGTTTGTGTTTTGGTTTGCACGTGTGAGTTTTAATTATAGCCATCAGCAACGAACACTTACAAATGACAAACCAAGTGTTGCACGATTGCTTTTTATTAGCTCTTTTATTAATTCTGCCAAGACTTAAGTGAAGTTTGCCAGCTCCTCCATCTTCCTTTTCCCATTAATAACTTCAAGGCGACAGTTGTATGTTTCCAGTTCTCACCTGTCCAGAATTTCCAAAGTATCACACCTGTCTCGGCTCACCTGGCCGCCCTACCGACTGTAGAATGAACCTGGAAACTTCTTCCTTTGAGGCTCCTCTTCTTCTCACGATTGTCATTAGACTCTTTCTCCGGAGCGCCGCTGCAGGGAGTGGCCGCTCCTTGTCGAGGTCCCTGCGGGCTTTGCCCCAGTGAGGCGTGTCCGTGGCCGCCGCGCCCTCCCGGGCAGCGGGTCAGCTCGACGGGCCTCGCGTCACAGCTTGCGTCCCGTTCCACACGTAGTTACTGGATCTTTCATTAAACCTTCTCATCTTTTCCTCTTTGCAGTTACCTCTGCCATTTCGCATTTTCTCATTCGAGGCTACTGAGACATTGTTTGCGCTGTGATCTTTCTTAAAACACAAGTTGCCGTTTGGGCTGCGCGGCCTCCTCCCGCCTTCGGGTCTGGCATTTGGACCTCTCGGGGCAGCCCCTGCGACGCCCGGGCTCTTCTGTGGAGCCTCCCAGCTGACTCCTTATTATTTTAAGTTTCTTTTTTTCAACTTTCTCCTCAGTTACACATTTTCTTCCTAGTTTTAAGTCTGTCCTTTTGAGACTCATTGTTTCTATACTGTGCCGGGTGGGGTCCCCAAGGGCTGACAATGCCAAACCTGCTGTGCAGTGGCTGCTGGTCCCCGGGGGTGCCCCGGGCCCTCTCCAGGCATGTCCCGGACCTGAGGGACAAATGCCATTTGAATAGTAAGTCAGGCATCGGAGTCTCTCACCAATCAGAATAGTGGGTTGTTTTCTTAGTGCCCTCGTGAGCACGGCGGCGTCTTTGCAGACGGCGGATGACCAGCCAGAGAAGCAGCTGAGAAGGGCAGCGGTGCCCGCGCCTGCTTCCTCCAGACACCCACCAACAGCTCCACGGGTGGAGGCCTGCAAAGAGGGCGGGGAACCCCGAAAGAGCTACCAGTTCTCCAAGCTGAGGCCTATGAGAAAGCCGACCCGACAGCTGGAGCATGTTAGACCACGGATGCGGCAGGCGTTGTCCCCACAGCAAGGGGCGTTATTAGGGCAGGAGGGCTGCTGGTCCCGTGAGCCCACTGTAGGCCTGAACTTTGTCTCACGCTGTAGGAGTGGCTGCCACAAGGAGGGCCTGTAACCATGTGAGCTCTGTGTTCTGAATCAGAGCTTTCAGTTGACACATTCCAAACTTTCTGCCAAGTATGAATTAAAGACTTTGATGCTTTCTCATAAAAGACCTAACCTTTCTGGCAGGGCGAGGTGGCTCACATCTGTAATCCTAGTGTTTTGGGAGGCCGAGGCAGGAGGATTGCTCGAGGCCAGGAGTTTGAGGTTGCAATGAGCTGTGATGACACCACTGCACTCCAACCTGGGTGACGGAGCGAGACTCTTCTCTAAAGGAGAGACTTTGACTTCTTTCAGCGGAATTTTGTAGTCTTCATATAACTCTTACATATGTTTTGCTAGATTTATAACTAAGTATTTCATGTTTTTGAGGGGCCAATGTCAATGGTAGTGTGTTTTTAATATCAAAGTCCACTTGTACATTGATGATATTTAAGAAAGTAATTGACTTTTGTATATTAACCTTATACCCTGGTACCTTGCTGTAATTACTGATTAGTTCCAAAAATTTTTTGTTGACTGTTTTTGATTTTCAACATAAACATTTATGTCATCTGTGAACAAAAATAGTTTTATTTTTTTCCTTTACAGTCTGTATAATTTTATTTCCTTTCCTTGGCTTATTGCATTAACTAGGATTTCTAGAATAGTATTGAAAAGGAGTCACAAGAGAGGACATTCTTGCCTTATTCATGATCTTAGTGTAAAAGCTTCCAGCTTCTCACTGTGAGGTGCTAGCTGTAGACTTTTTTTAGGTATTCTTTATTAAGTTGAAGAAGTTATCCTCTATTTTCAGTTTACTCAGAGGGTTTTTTTTTTCCTAATCATGAATGGGTATTGGACATTTTAAAATGTTTTTTTCTGTACCTGTTGATAATATCATGTGATTTCTCTTCTTTAGCCTACAGATTTGATAGTTTACATTAATTGATTTTCAAATGTTGAATCAAGCTTGCATTCCTGAGACAAATCGCACTTGGTTATGGTGTATAATGTTCTTTACATACTGTTGGACTTGAGTCACTAATCTTTCACTGAGAATTTTTTCATCTGTTTATGAGAGATTTTGTTCTGTGGCTTTCTTCTCTTGCCATTTTTATCCTGGTTTTGTTATTAGGGTAATACTTGCCCAATAGCGTAAGTTAGGAGGTAACTCCTCTGCTGTTCCTCTCTTCTACAAGAGATTGGTGGAGAATTGGTATAATTTATTTTTTAGATACTTAACGGAATTCACTAGTGGACCTATCTGGGCCTAGAGTTTTCTGTCCTGCAAGGTTATTAATTACTGATTCAATTTCATATGTGTGTGCACACGTATATATATATAGTGTCAGCCTTCCACAGTTTCCATATCTGCAGATTCAATCAAATGCAGATCACAAATGATCATACACATTTGGGAAAAAACCCCAATAAAATAGTAAAAATTATACAAATTTAAAATGATAGAGTATAACAACTAGTTGTGTAACATTCACATTGTATTAGGTATTATAAGTAGTCCAGAGATGATTTAAAGTATATGGGAGGATGTGCATAGCTTATACACAAATAACGTGCTATTTTACATAAGGTTCTTGAGCATCCGCAAATTTGGGTGTCTGTGGGGCATCCTGAAAGCAATCCCCCGAGATTATGGAAGGAAGACTGTACATATACACAGATTGTCTAGTTCTTCTTGTTTGAATATTAACAGATTGTGTCTTCTGAATTTGTTTATTTAATCTAGTTATCAAATGTGTGGGCATAGAGTTGTTTATAGTATTCCTCTATTATCCTTGTAACGTGTATGTAATCTGCGGTGATGTGCACTCTTTCATTCCTGGTAGCAGTAAATTGTGCTTTTTCTCTTTTTTTCTTAGTTACCTTGAGTAGAGGCTTCATAATTCTACTGATCTTTTCAAAGAGCCAGCTTTTGTTGCTGTTGTCATTGATTTTCTCTATTGATTTCCTATTTTTAATTTCAATGATATTTGCTCTAAGTATTTCTCTTATTTTCCTTACTTTGAATATAACTTGCTCTTCCTCTTTTAATTTTCTAAGGTGGAAACTTAGATTATTGATTTTAGATCTTTCCTGTTTCCTAACATATGCATGCAATGCTATAACTCACTCTACACACTGCTTTCCTTGCATTCAGTGAATTTCGATAAGTTGTGCTTTCATTTTCATTTAGCTCAAAATATTTTTTAAAAATTTCTGTTGAGAATTCTTCTTTGGCTCCTATGTTATTTAGACATGTGTTATTAACTGCTAAGCTTTTTTTGGGATTTTTCAAGCTACATTTCTGTTACTGACTTCTAGTTTAATTCCATTGTTTCTGAGAACAGACATATACTCTTTCTGCTGCCATTTGGTGAAGTAGTCTATAGACATCAATTAAATCCAGTTGATTGATGGTTTTGTTGAGTTCAACTGTGTTCTTATTGATTTTATGCCTGTTGGATCTGTCCATTTCTGATAAAAGCATGTTGAAATCTCCAACTATGACAGTGGATTCATGAATTTTCCTTGCAGTTCTTCAGATTTTATGTCATGTGTTTTGATGCTCTATTGTTAGACACATGCACATTGAGGATTGTTACGTCTTCTTGGTGTATCCACCCTTTTATCATTATGTAATGTCCTTCTTCATTTTGGATAAGTTTCATTTCTCTGAAGTTTTCTCTTTCTGAAATTAATGTGGCTACTCCCACTTTCTTTTGGTTAATGTTAGAGTAGTATACCTTTCTCCATCCATCCATTTATTTATTTATTTATTTATTTTATTTCAGCATATTATGGGGGTACAGATGTTTAGGTTACGTATGTTGCCCTTGCCCCCCCCATCCCTAAGTCCGAGTTTCAAATATGTCCATCCTTTGGGTTGTGCGCATTGCACTCTTTGTGTATGCATATACCCGTCCCCTCCTCCCTCCTCTCCCTTCCCCCCTGCCCAACATCCAATAGATGTTATTCTTATATATGCACTTATGTGTTGATCAGTTAATACCAATTTGATGGTGAATACATGTGGTGCTTGTCTTTCCATTCTTGGGATACCTCACTTAGTAGAATGTGTTCCAGTCCTTTCCAGGAGTATACTAGAGGTGCTATATCACCATTGTTTCTTAAAGCTGAATAGTACTCCATGATATACATATACCACATTTTATTAATCCATTTATTTTTAATCTATGTATGTCTATATTAAATCTAAAGTGCATTTGTTGTAGACAACATGTAGTTGGGTCTTGTTTTCCACCCACTGTGACAGTCTCTGTATTTTAACTGGTATATTTAGATCACTGACATTTAATGTGATTATTGATATACTTCAATTAATATCTTCCATATTTGTTACCATTTTTTATTTGTTGCCCTTATTCTTTGTTTCTTATTTTTGTGTTCTACTTTTTTTCTGCCTTTCATGGGTTTTTTTGGGGGGGCATTTTATATGATTCCATTTTTCTTTCTTAGAATATTAATTATGCTTTTCAAAAACATTTTTTAGTGGTTGTTCTAAGGTTTTTGATATCCTTTTATAACTAATCCAAGTCCACATTCAAATAGCACTATACCACTTCATGTGTGTTCCAAGAATATTTTAGTAACAAAATAATCCTAAATCATTCCTTTTTACATGTAAATGAAGTGAATGTCATTGCTATCATTCATTTCACCTACACATAAGCATATATACTCAAATGCAGTGTTGATATTATTAATTTGAACAAACTCTTATTCCTCAGGTTAATTAACAATAAGAAAAATAAAAGTTTTATCACACTTTGACTTATTCTTTCTCTAATGTTCTTCTTTTCTCTATGCAGATCTGAATTTCTGGCCTATTTTATTTACTTTCTCTCTAAAAAACTTCTTTTGACACTTCTTGAAAAGACAGATCTGCTGGCAACAAACTTTCATAATTTTTGTTTGTCTGAGTAAGTCCATTTCTTCTTCATTTTAAAATTTAAAAAATTTTGAGATATAGAATTCTTTTCTTTTTTTCTATCTAAACACTTAACATATTTTACTCTACTTTCTCTTGTTTGCATAGTTTCTGATTACATCTAAAAAATTAGATGCAATTGTTATCTTTGCTCCTATATAGGTAAAGGGTTTTTCTGCCCTTGGCTTCTTTCAGGATTTTTTTCCTTTATCTTTGGTTGTTTCTAGTTTGAATATCATATGTACTAAGTGTAGTGTTTTTTGTTTGTTTGTTCAAGTTTTTTTGTGGAGGTGGGTGGGTATTGTCCTGTTTGGTGTTCCCTGAGCTTCCTGGATTTGTGGTTTGGTGTCTGACATTAATTTGAGGAAATTTCTTAGTCATTATTGTTTCAAATATTTATTTTCTTCTTTACACTCCTCCTTTTTGTAGTTCCCATACATGTGACATGTGTGTATGTGTGTTATATATCTTTTGCAGCCATTTTGGTTCTGTTTTTTGTTTCTTTGTTTCGTTTTGTTTTAAGGCCCTGTTATGTTGCTCAGGCTGGTCTCAAACTCAAGTGATTCTTCTGAATAGCTGGAACTAGAGGCATGTACCACCACACCTGGTTTTTTAAATTATTTTTTCTCTTTGCTTTTTAGTTTTGAATGCTTCTATTGAAATATCCTTAAGCTCAGAGATGCTTCCCTGAATTCTCCTCAGCCAGGCCCAGTCTACCAATAAGCCCTTCAAAAGCATTCTTCATTTCTGATACAGTATTTTTGATTTCTAGTATTTCTCTTTGATTCTTTTGTAGAGTTTCCATCTCTCTGCTTACATTACCTATCTGTTCTTACATGCTGTCTACTTTATCCTTTAGAGTTCTTAGTATATTTATCACAGGTGCTTTAAATTCCCAGTCGGATAACTCCAGTATCCCTGCCATATCTGAGTCTGGTTCTGATGCTTACTCTGTCTCTTCAAACTGTTTTTGTTTGTCCGTTTGTTTGTTTTTGCTTTTTAGTATGCCTTGTAATTTTTTCTAGCTAGCTGCACATGATGTACTAGGTAAAAGGAACTGGTGTAAATAGGCCTGTAATGATGTGGTGGTAAGGTATGGGGAAGGGGAAACAGTCTAAGGTCCTATAAGTAGTTCTTAGTCTTTCAGTGAGTTTTTGCCTATAGGCTGTGAGCTGCACAGCATTTCACAGTTTTCCTCCCCACTGAGGGAGACCAGGTGTCTAGAGAGGGCTGGAGCTGGGCATTTCCCTTCCCCCAGGACAGTTAGGATCTTGCAAAACCCACAGGCTGGACTTCAGTTGTACAGCTTCTCCTGATAGCAGTTCTCATTAAGAAGAACAGTGCACTCCGCCATGCTTGAAAATGCTTCTTTCTGTCTTACCTGCTGGAGGCATGAAGAGATATCTCTCTGCTATTCATCGTGAGAATTTGGTCGGGTTCCTGGAGGTCAACCTGTGACTGGGTCCTCCTGGAACTTTTGACTCTCAGACTTTTGCACACTGAACGTTTAGCACTTTGGCCATTAGAGCCCAGGTTTTCCAGTGCAGGTTCCCGTGGAGGGTTCAGTTCTTGGGCTTCTGCTCCAGTGAGTTGTGATGTCTGTATTCACCTGACTGTCTCTTCACATCAAGGGCAGCAGTTTCCCTGGTGACCTCAGTTCTCAGCAGGACCTAAGAAGAGTTGCTAGTGTTTCAATTTGTTCAGCTTTTTACTAACTGTTGGGATACGGTCACTACTTCTAGGCCTTTTATGTGGAGCCTAGAAAACTGGGAGTCATCCCCCTCTTTTACACGCAATTTCTTTCCATCTCTGAGCAAATAAGCACGTGTCTAGGAGGAGGACAGGCAGCAGGGAAGGCACGGGCAGAGAGCAAAACGCTGTAGCAGGAGTGTTCCGGAGGTGACGTTCTCAGAGACAGCGGGGCACGATGAAGGGATGAAAGGAGCCACGCTCCATGTGCACGGCCTCCCCGGGGGCTGTGCTTCCCTCAGACACATGTGCTGCATCCAGATGGCGTTGACTTTCTCTTAACAAACAAGCAAGGAGCCCAGTTTGGGGCCCTTTTCCTTTGTGTTTGGAAGTGTAACTCTATTCTGATGACCAGATAAATATAAACTGGGGAGTTTTATAGGAATATATTTTATAGTACAACTCATGTACTTTCTGGCTTACCAAGTTTAACAAGCTGTCATTCAATTGTGCTTTTCTGAACTTCTTTGAGAGACTCAAAATGTATTAAATCATCTCCGAATCCTTAATATTACCCTTTTTACTCAAGTTTGATCAACTCTTGGTTTTACAGCTTGAGTCTCCAACAGCTATATAATGGAGAAGATAGACACAGGAATCCAGACTCCAGATTATTCCACTCATGAGGAAAAGGCGGTGGGAGGCTGGTTTGAGGTTGGAATTTTAGGGGCTCCTGGGATTGGAATGTCTTGCATCTTGGCAGTGATTGCAGAGAACAGTTGACTCTACACTTCCTGAATGCACGGAGACAGTCTCCCGGGCCAGCGGCCTCCCCGGCAGGGTGCAAAGTTCCAGACGGGGTTTGCAGGGAGACAGTCTATCACTGGCCAGGCAAGAGGAAAGAGATAATCGTGACACCGGAAAATAAAAATTGTTATTTATCACTGCTCGGTGTCACCAACCTGCTATTTTTTTGTTCTTCAGAATAATGGGATTTATTAAGGCCATTTATCCTCAAGTCACATGGAAAACACCGGGTCTGGCTGATGAAGAGCAGACCTGAATATCCAAAAAGCACAGGAACCTGAAATGAGTTACAGAGCTCCTTCCCAAGGAACGCTGCCTTTCAGAACTTTGAGACGCTGTCCTTTAACGAGAGCCCAGGCTGCTCCTGTGATGCAGCAGTAAAGCAGAAGTAAAAACTAAAAAGGCTCAATTTAGGAAAATGTGAAAATTACATGATGTCGGTGAAATCCCAGACACAAAATAAAATGAAAACAGCTGTGGATACAAAGCCCTGTGTGGACAGTGGAGGCCATTTATCTTGGAAAGTCAGGGCAGGAATTTCAGGCCATATGGACCAGTGTGCATCTGGGAAGGGCCCAGACCATGCAGCATGCTCGGTCACTAGATGTGTCTTGGTCACTTGAAACGCCTGGACCGCTGGAGCATGAGCTGGTGCTGCTCCGAAGGAGTAGGAATCAAATGCGAGCGTTCGTGGGCTTTGGAGAGAACATTCCCCACAGCACGAGGAAGGGGCGATACAAATGTCCCACGGTTTAAGTTAAGTGCTTCCTGCGGACGCTGGCTATGGTACAGAGTGCTGTGATGGGCTCTGACCGCTGGCAGCTCAGGCAACTCACAGTCTCTGAAACGCTCAGTCGTGACGAAAGAACCCATTGCATCGGCCCTTTTTTCCTCTAGAGCCACAGTGGGATAGGAGAGAAATTCCAAACCAGGACCCCAAGGCTCCTCCTCGGGACAGGCACGTTCTTCCACTGACCCTGTCTGGAGTGCACCGAGGGGCGGACACGTGGGCAGGTTCCTGGAGGCAGGAGCCCCGGAAAGACCGGTGGTGTGATTCTGGGCCCTTTGCAAACCTGCACGCAGACACGCAGTGGGGACTGTCTGAGAATGTCAGCGTCCTTCTCAAGATAACCCCCAAGCTGAAATTACCTCCAGGGCTGGGATGGAAGTGATTTAGTGGAGCCCCTTTGGGTGGACCCGTGACGGGCCGCATCTCCCTGGGGAGCCCCGCCACGTGTCAGGTTGCCAAGGGCGGCCACTGTGCCGTAGCCCAGGGCGCAGTGGAACGGGGGATGCCCTCAAATTCCAATTAGAAGAACAACACTGCCCAAGAGAAAACACAAGATAAATATGACTGGTCTTACTTTAATGAAGTCTGGTTGAAAGTTATTCGGTACTCAGGCACGCCAGAGCCAATTTTCACAACATGGCTGGCAGACCGGAGGGAAGCCTTCTAAGACTACGGAGAAGGCAGACCGCTAAACCGGGCTCGGGGTTAGCGGAACCGTCCCTTCAGACAGTGAACACGGAAAGCAAATACTTCTTGGTTCCTAAAGGCTCAGGCTCCGAACTACAAATTGCTGTCTTTTCAAGTTCCCGGTGGCTGAAATTCTCCTTGCTTGGAGGATGCACCTGGAAACAGATCCAATTCTTCAGGAAAGCAGGCGGGGGCTATGGCCCAGGCTCCCCACCCCAAGCCCCGCTGTCTGTCAAGGCAGATATGGTGACCTATTAGCAAAGGATGTTGGCCCCAGAGCAGCCTGCAGTGTGGACTCCGGACCAGAGAGGAGCCTCGGTGATGCTTTGGAGGCCACACTTGACAGCATCTGCTATTAGAAAAGACAAAAGTCCACAGGAATCCTCCACAGAGCAGCTTCAGAGCAGGGCTTTCTTTACAGTAATGAATCTCATGTGTGTGTGTGTGTGTGTGTGTGTGTGTGTGTGTGTGTGTTTTTCTGTTGGGAGATGGAGGGGATGGTCATACTTTGTTAAAGAGCTGATGAAAGTTAAGAATCTTACACACACACAAAGCCTTTGCAATCATGCACAAACAATTTTGCCACAGCTCCAGAGGGAACCCTATCTCTGACTTCACGCGGTCGGGGCACAGACATTTGCAGAGCACATGTCGATGTCTGGAGGCAGAGTGGGCGCTGGCCCCGGGGCCAGGCTTATGAGCATGTTTCCTTGAAGGGCTCCACACAGAGTTGCCCGAGCCCACCCCATTGGCCCCGGTGACACTGCCTGGCCCGGGCCATCCCGTGTCTCTGCCCTGATCTGGTAAAGCAGATGTTTGAATGCACATTGGAGTGGGGAAGGGGGTCACCGGTGCTGTTCATAAATGCTACAAGTCGGGAGCGAACTACCCTCTCCACGCCTCAGTGCTCTCATCAGTAGAGTGGGGACCACTGCAATGTCTCATCACAGGGCTGGGGGTGTCTCGGGACTTACTGTGCATGGGGAAGGTGTTAGACTAATGCTTGGCATGTTATAATCACGATTAGAAGGTTCTTGAGTGTTTCTGCTTTTATTCCTCTGGAAGTAGAGAATACACTTTCCAAGTAAAAACAGACATTTTGTGGGGCAGACTCTGTACTCTAAGTTATAGACTGGTTTGGGCATCTTTCCAGATGCAGTCTCCTCCGGAAAACGTGGATGTGCCCTAATTACTCAGACTTTCTTTATCTCCCCCTGTTTCTTAACATTCTCCTGTGCTTTACCATGTTGTCATTGCTGGGACTGGGATCTTTTATCCAGTGTATTTCAAACTGATTATTGTTGTCCTACAGAAGATAACAGTATTTTTACACATATATTTAGATGTTGAGCTTTCTTATAAATTCTAATCATTTTTTCATTTGATTATCATGATTTTTCTTCATAGTCTATCAAAATCAGAAAAAATATCTTTGGCCATTTGTTTACAATATTATAACTTTATTTTGTTTCTTGTCTTAGTAAGGGAGATCACATAATTTATCATTCCAATGTAGACACTTCATAGAATTAAAGGAGGCGGATTCACACAGGAACGTCAAGTGTGAGCAGGACAGGGGTGTTTGCCCCGCCATGCCAGGGCCTGGGTGGGCAGTCCTAGGCCAGCGTTGGATTTTGACAGTGACAATGGCAGATTGGAATTGCATGTGTGCCCTGGTAATCTAAATTCCATGCATAGGGATGGGCATACGATGAAACATAGTGATACGCACACGGATATACATATGCATATATACGAGCGTATACATATGTGCACACACAGGTACACACATCCAGATACAAGTATAGGTATATAGATGTACAAAGTTAAAGAACTTTCTCTTAACTCACTAAACTTATCTTTAAAAGAATACTAATTCAAGAATCCATGGAGAATTTTATCATTGTTTCGTGTGGTGTTTACCCTTCAGTCTATTAAGGTGAAGATTTTTATGAAGAGTTTTCCTCTTTGTATCTCTGCAATAAACCTTACCTGGTTATGACATATCATTATTAAACCACTGCTAGCTTCGGCTGCTAATATTCTATTTAAAACATGTGTCACATTGGTAAACAAAAGCAGTCTACAACAAGTCTCTCTATGTGTGTGCCCATGTGTGCATGTGTGCATGTGCATGTGTGTGTCAGGTTTTACTTTCCATATGCTTGTGTTGTAGAAGAAATCAGAGGTAATTTCCACTTAGAAATATTATATTTTCCCCTATTTTATGCAAAAGTATAATGCAGGAGAGCAGAAAACACAGCCATAGTGAAGTGACCCAGGTCTTGAACGCTTTGATACGAGACTTTCACCTTTAGCCCCAGGGGCATCCATAGGAATGCGTTGCCCCATGTCTATACAGAACTATTAGAGAATGCGGATCAGAATAGCACCTGCTTCTGTGATTTTGGAGGGAGCCAGGCATGGCTTTTGCTAACAACGTCACTTGTTAGATAATCCCTTCTGCAGATATCCTTAATGTGTAGACGATGAGGTTCACATTTTTCTTAGTGGCAATGACATGAAATGTTATCTACAAAGCGGGAAAGGCCCAAGCTTTAACCCCTCCCCACGTCTGTGGATGCGAGGAGGACCCCGACCCCCGGCCTGCCCTGCAGCTTGGCTGCCTCAGCACCAGGCCAACGTCACCTAAGGGTGCCTTGTTATCATAACTCCAGAGTTTATCCCTCTTCAGCCCAGTGTCCCCTGCCGTGTGCGCTAGTGACCACTGGCATCCTTCAGGGATCCTGCACGCTCCGCCTCCCTGCTGCACACTAGCCTTGGAGGGCACTTGCTCCCTGCCGCGTCTGCACGGCGCTGCGCCGGTCCTGCCCATCTCAGCCTCCACACCGCATCCGCCTTGGGCGCGGGGTGTCCTCACCCCAGCACAGTGCCTCGTGCTTGGGAAGTGCAGCTCTGGGACCACAGTTAACGAACAAGCAAGAGAAGGACCTCACAGCTCTGCCCAACACAGCGATTCAGAGCAGAGACAGTGGCAGGAGCCAGTGATGGCCAGCGACCCAACCCTCTCGATGACCATGCTCCTTTGTCCCAGGAGACCTCATGTGCTCATCTCCCAGGAACACAAGGTCAGTTGAGTTACAATCCAGCCCTTCCAGATCCAAAATTACCATGTTCTTGAGTTTGGGGGTGTACCCAATTCCCAATCCTGCTCAGAGCATTATTTTTATTAACTGGAAAGTGATTATATAAACTCATTTGCATCAACAATTTATAAACTCCAAAGATACAGCAGTGCTTTGGGGATGTCAGAAAAATGCTGCTTACAAGTCACACTCCACTATAGTGTATGGAGACCTGCCCCCCAGGTTACCGGAACTGCACTGGAAAGCAGGAAGAGCGTCTCCTGATCTGCCGTTTGCAGATTTGCAGGCACTTATCTGCAGAGGCCAGACTTGACACATCCTTCCTACTTCAACTCCCTGGCTGTCCACATTTGCAGGAACGGGCACTTATTGAGCGTCCACTGTGTACCAGGAACTGGGCAAGGCCCTGGGATGCAGAGCTAAGAGGACCCAAGCCTGCCAAGGGCCTGTGTTTGGGGACAAGGGGGAGATAAAGGGGGAGGGTGTGCATGGGCAGCGCCGGGCAGATGTCTGTCGGTTTCTTCACCTGTCACATGCACCCTCCACCCTCTGCCTCCTCCTCCCTGCCCGGGAGGAAGGCCACAGACGGTGAGCCAACACGGTCCAGGTTTCTTTGGAACTGAGCTTAGCCGTGGTGTCGTGGGGCTTTGATCTGGTGGGAAATAGCCCAGACCTGTGGGGGAGGTGGCCTGTTACTGATTTCCAGCTCCAAAAGTCCCAACTTCACGATCTGAAAACGCTGGTGAGAAGGATTGAGTGCCAAGATGTGAAATACTTTTTATGGAAAGTTATAATAGTCTAATGAGATGATCAGACAAGGATTTAGCCAATCTTCTACCCCCAAAAGTTTTATGAAGTGTTTTGGCTTCATTTAGGGGCAAATTGGTCAGAAGTTTGTCTTACTGTTCATGGAAACAAATAGAGCTGCTCCAAGGCAGCCATGCTGCGGCAGACGTGAGGCGGATGTTTCCAGATGAAACACAAACTTGCTGTAGGACAGACGCAACTCCAGCCCCAGTGCAGAGGCTGAACAGAGGAGAAGCGTCATATCTGTCCCTCCTCAGCAGAGCGGCAGGGCCTAAGGCTGGGCGTGCTCTGGGGTTTCCATACGTGGGCTTTCCTTTGGGATTCGGTGATCATTTTGTTATCCAGAAACGTGAAGTCATCTGCGCCCTGATTTTCTCTTTTGCACAATGAGGATGTTGGAGTGGATGATCTAAGATACATCCAGCTTCAAAGGCCCTCGACCCAGCTGGCCTCCAGGGTGCGTCAGCAGGCGCCCTCTCTGTGCACGGCTCATCTGGGTGGAGGAAGCCAATAGGCACAGCCCACGTCGAGCCATCGAAGGGCCACGCCGAGGAGAGTGCTGCCACGGGGAAGGGGCCTCTGGCCTCTGTGGGGCCAGCCGTGCTGGGAGGGTGAGGGGTGGTCTCTGCGCGGCATGGACAGAGCTGAGTGGGACCCCACAGGCCAGGCCACACCGGCATGGGAGCAAAGCCAGCCTGGAATGGGGCGAGTGAAGGCCCCAGGTGGACGGGGCTGTTGGGGCCAAGCGCCTCTCTGGGGTGGCAGGAGGTTCACCTGTGTTGTCGTGACACCAGCTCGCTGCGGAGGCCCAACTTCCAGGCCAAGAGCTGTTTGATGTTATTTTATGGACAAGAGCTTCCCAGCATCGGTGTCGTTGACCTCTCGGGCTGGGCGATTCTTCCTATGGAGGGCTGTCCTGCGTACTGCAGAACATGCCGGTACAGCCCGCTCCGTCCTGAAGACCGAAACGTCTCCAGGCGTGTCCCCGGGGAGACCAGAACCCGCCGGACCGAGAACCGCTGAGCTATGCTAGCAGCGTCTCCACAGCTTTAGATGTTTCACCCAGTGAGTGAAAAAAAAAATCGAGCAAAAATCTCCACTGCATGAAAACTTTATTTTAAAATTATATGCACAAGCTACTGTCGATATAATAAGATAAGGGAAGTTTAATTTCTCTGTGCTCTGATTTCTAACTTTTATTCTGCATCTCAGTGGATCACTTGCGCATGCCTCCACGGTGGAAATGACTTTTCCTGACGGTGACAGACCATTAGGGGCTTTGAACAGGAAAACCAGGATGGAAAATGAGTGAGGAGACGTAGAATGTCACGACAGGGGCACCTTGGACAAAATGCTATTAATGTTGTTGAGAGGACAAAGTCGAGATTTGCCGGAGGGTCGTCAGAGACGACCAGGCCTGTGAGACCTGGTGGAAGACGACTCTGACTGGAAACCCAGGTGGCTGCGGGCTTTGGAAACATCTGGAAGCATTTTCAGCCCCAAGATGACTAGCGGCAGCGGCTGGGACACAGAGATTGGAGCCGCGGTGCTGCTTGATGGAGAAGGGCCACCTAAGCACCAAGCGCTGGTGGCCCAGATTACAAGGGAAGGCCCCGCAGCGACGGCCTTCTGCTCACAGTTTGTCCGGACAGAGCCCGAATTCAATAGGGATGAAATGGCAGAAGTATACAGGGATAAAGGAGCGCTGCCCCACTCCCTGGGCTTACTGGGGTCCTCTACAGTGAAGCCATCACCCCAATCTACGCCATTGTTCTCAACACCCCAATTCTTTTCAAAATCATTTTCTGGGCTAATATTTTCGTAATTAACATTTTCTTTGACTCTTTGAAAGCTGCTGCCTTCTAAGAAGGTGACCCGCTGCAGGTTTGCCCTCTGTGTAGTTCCAGGTGCTTCCTTACCATCCAATGTCACATCCTTGTTAGAGCTAAACTCCTTTCTACCCGCAAGGGGCGCAGGCCACCCAAAGCATGTGCGTGTGCCGCAGCAACCACGCACGCCCAACGTGGGCGCGTCCCGGAACACGGGGCTTGGGCTCAGCATCCAAGGAGACCAAGAACAGCTTCGAGACCCTGCCAGGGGCCCCCAGGGCCCTGCAGCCGCCCTCCCCGTGGACTGCAAGGGTCCACCAACCCTCTTCCAGTGGGGAGGCCTCCCTGTCGGGCTCTGAGCACAGGATTGGGAATTCTGAGGGAGTGTCTGGCCTCGCTTCCCTCCCGAGGGTCCCTCTCTCCAATGACAAGAGCGACACAAGTCTAGTCCTCCCTCTTGCCAAGGCAGGGCCTTGTGTGTATGCAGAGACGGAGCAGTTACTGGGCTTAGTAGGGGCTGTTTTAAAGCTGACCCCACACACCCCTTGTTCACACGTGCCACGCACGCTCCCAACAGCATCCACGTGGCCTGTGCAGGTTCTGGGGGGCCGGGAGCCTGGGGGCAGAAACCCTGGCTGGATTTTGGACCTGCTGCCTCATCCCACGGACACCACCTGTCTCTTCTGCCCTCCCCCTTCCTCTGGCCTGGCTGTCCCCGTGCCCGGCTCTAGCCCCTGCTGGTGCTCACGGTGAGAAAGAAGAGCTCACAGGGGAGAGCTCTGCCACAAGCCTGAGCGCCTGGCCTCTCCAGGCGCCCCGCAGGACGGAGCTGCAGGGCCAGAGAACGAGCTGACCCGTGGAGCTGGGCCTGGGGTCCTGCTGGCCCCCTTCCCCCTCAGGCTTTTCCAGGAAAAACAGGGGCATTTGGAGTCATCTTTTAGGAAAACATAACAAACAAATAAAGCCTTAAATTAAAGCTGGTTAGGAATTTTTAACTTCTATTTCAGCTGCTATGCTAAAAAGAAAAAACTGAGGAAATCCCAGACCTTCTGGGGTCAGCGGTTATACCCTTATCAAATAATCCAACATGGCACCAGGGCACTGGCCAGTGACAGAGACAACAGGAGAGGTGTCCCAGGGTGAGAGCTGAGGCTGGGACAGGGGAGCAGACCACACCTCCTGGGCATCGGTTGGTAGCACAGCTCCCTGTCAAGAGAAGAATTTCCATATTGTGGCAACTAAGGACAATTATTTAAAAATTCTTTGCTGTGTGCACCTGTAGTCCCAGCTACTCAGGAGGCTGGGGCAGGTGGATCGTGTGAGTCCAGGATCTGGAGGTTGCAGTGAGCCATGGTGATGCCACTGCACTCTAGCCAGGGAGACAGAGTGAGACTCTGCCTAAAAATAAATAAATAAATAAATACACAAAAATAAAAAATTCTTTGTTAACCTAACAAAACTTATCAGTGGGCAGGATTTAAGACTTAAAAAAAAAAAAAAGAATATAGTGGTTGGAATTGTGGCATTCCTGAAATTCCGCCCCAGGGCTGGCACCTGTCTGTGCCCCTGGGAACCACCTCTGCTGGGGATCTTTGCACTCTCAGAAGTCGGTGTCCTTTGTCAACTGAGGTATAAAGCACACTTTCCCATGCTTAATGGTTGTCCTCAATATATTCTATCTTTTTTATTTTTTTGCCCATTGGAAAATCTTTCATGAGAGAATAGCAGCTGCAGACAACTGCCTTTCTATAGAACTGAGCGAGGTTATTCAGTACAAATGGAATGAACCTGATTTTTTCTCTCTGATCAAAGCGAGACTCTTTTGAAGTTTAGCTATTTGATAGAAAGTGGTTTTATAACAAGCTGATATATGAGTTAGTAGGACATAAAGATATTTTATTAAACTGCAAACCATTATTAATATTGCAGTTTTAACTTGAAAGAAATATGTAGAATGACACCGGAAATTAATTAGATTATTTCATCATTCTTTTACATTACAAACTTTGATACACTTGCATAGATATATAGGTACATTGATAAAAAGACACAAAGACAAACAGAATTTTAATGAGTGGGGAGCTTTTATCTACTAACACTTTGTGACTTAATTTTTTCTGTTTATTCTGCCTATTGATTGCAGTTGAAACCTGCTGTTTTAATGTTGTTATTGATATTCTCTCTGGGTTTTCTTCTAATTCTGGCATTGATATTACCTTGATCGGATTTAGTTTATTTGAATTGCCTGTAGGTTTTGGTCTCTGGAGTTTTTCACTGCTTATAGACATGCAAAGATAAAACCTCTCTTTTTATCTAAAAATCCTTGAGAGACTCTGAAAGATACAGCCGTTTTCTGAGAACATTAAAAAGCAAGAGACAAGAATCAAAAGGAATCTACTTCTCACCCAGTTTATTCCAGACTGCATTTTTATACACCCTGCATACTCTGACACCCACTGACTTCTAATCTCCTCAGTTCCATTTTTCTTTTGCAAACTGTGTATGGAGAAAGGGTTTGTCACAAAATCGTAAGTGGTTCAAGTTTTGGGGTCACTGATTTTGCCTTGGAAGTGGCTAATTTTTGCAAGAGAAGATTATGCATAAAAGTACTTATGAGGAGGAGGTTTATTTCTCTACCAAAGAAGGCATGGACATGTGTATTAATTTGAACCAAACGAGAGTGACAATTTTTATAGTTAAAAGAAGCCGAACATAGGCCCTTTCATGTGGTTCAACCTAACGTGCATAGCTGCCTTCCAAGATGGGATATCAGTGATTTTTCAATCACTTAAAAATGGGAGACCACAGGTATGGATCGGTTACAAATAAAAGTGAGACTTTCCGCAGAAGAGATTTGGAGGGTGATAGTTAAATGCAGGTGGTAATGCATTTGCATCACATTCTCCAATATATACCAACTCCCCCGCCAAGCTCTGTAGCCTGTCCTCTATCCACAAAAGCAACTGAACTGCGTTTTCCTAGTTTAGCTAGTTATTATCCAAATGTGTCATAAATCCATGAGAAAAGAGTGCAGTTGGCCAAGTGTCTTCGTATGCCCTGCTGTTGTTATCAGTGGCGCACTGGCTTTAGTCTCTGGGATTTACCTAGGTTCTCCGCGGCTTCCACTGGGGGCGTCCTCTGCCTCCCTCTTACTTCTCCGTGACTGGATTGTTCCCAAAGGCTCTGTGTTCTCTCCCTCCCACTTCCACCTCACTTTTATTTTTATAGTTTTTGCCTTAATAATATTGAAATGGAAACACTAATTAAAATGCTCAGAGCTGTGAACTCAGTTACGCTGACAGAGTGGGGGTGGGATTAATGATTTCTTTTTACTTTTCCGAAGTCATCAATCAATGGTTTCTCTTTTCTGCAGCTCTCAGGGGCTTCGAAATCCAGCGCTGTGGCTGCCTGGAGGTGTGGGGGAAGGGGGGGCAGAAGTTCTTCTCTGGCGGGGAAAGGGGTCGCGTCAGGAGAGAGGCAGGGGCAGCCGGCCCGTGTCCCCCTCTTGCCTCCACTGTTTGCTTTCTGACTACTCGCCAGGGACCTATCCAGGCTACCGGGACCACTCGACTTGATAAACTGTCCGCAAACACTAGCTCCCGCTCCATGGAGGATCCTGCCTGCCCTTGGCTCGATTATTGTCAGTTCCTTGTTTTCCTGCCTCACCAGGGAAGGAGTCCCCATGACGTGCGTTTTTCTAGAGACATCCTGCCTTCACCGTAGTGTCAAAGCATAAACAAAGATTAGTCCGTTTGATGAAATTCTTCCATAATTCATTAGATGCTTTCATGTTTAGCTAAAAGTTGCTAAAAATGGGAAAATCTACATAATCTATGATTTCCCTGATAAGTCACTTATGGTCATGAGTCACCATCATTGGCTAAGCTGTCAGGACATCGGAAACATGAATCTTGCGCGACGCTGCGTCTAACGCGGGTTTCTGCGGCCTCTCCCTCCTCTGCCTGTAGCTTCCGTCTGTGACCGAAACTCACAACTGTGCCATCAACAGCATCAGCCGAAGAGCCCGACACAGGTCCCTCATGTGTAATACACCTTGAATATGAAAGTTCTCACGCCGGACCTATGACATGTCCAGATAATTAGATAATTATTGATTAATTGCATATTTACATATTCATGTAATTATATTCCATATTTCAGGGTTTTCTTAAACCTACTCTTTGATATGCATAGTGGACATGATTCGAATGTCGTTTTTACTTCTGTTCTTATTATGTCTTGGAATTGGCTCCTGAATGCATGCTGTTTTGAACAGATCCCGTGGGTCGTTGTTCTGGGTGCTCTGACGTGGCATGGGCACCGTGCCGTGGACCCGTGGCCGTTTATTACTCATACACAGTTTGCCACGGCCAGAGACGGTGCTGAGTCTCCTGCAGAAAGAGCATTCTTCATACAACGGCAGCGGGCAGGTAATTATCTGGAGAAACGCAGAAATGTTGACGTCGGAATGTGCAGTTACCTATAAAGTCAGACGGGGGCGGGTCCGTGACTGGGGAGCACTCGGAGGGCGAGGACGGCGGAGCAGCAGGGAGCCAGCCCACGTGTCCAAATCCCACACCGTCAATCCCCCTCAGCTCAGGGTCAAAGGACCTCTCTTCCCAGCAACCTGCCCCAAATGAGGTGCGTTTGTCCCTCCAGGGCCCAACCAGGGTACCAACACTGATGAAAACACCTGCAGGGCTCGGTTTGTTGAAAGAGGATGGGCTACAGAATTTGACGGGGGAGTTGGTATGTTTGGGGGAATGTGACGCTGTTCTGGTCCCTCAGCCTTCGGCGCAGAGGCTTGGCCTGCCACGCAGTCACGGTGGACCGAGGCTGCGCATTGGCGGAAGAGCAGCCAGTGCTGCGTCTCGGAGGGTGGCCCCTGCGCTTGGAAGAGAGGGCAGGCCTGCCGTGGGCCGGGGAGCCAGGACCCGAAGAGCTCCTGGGGTGCTGAGGTCGGGAAGGTTTAGCCTCTGCCACTGCACACTGGGACTCCGGGACTTTGGACACACGGTCACTTCTGCAGGGGGTAGAAAGAGTTTTAGAGAAAAGGGAACATCGGGATTGTTAAAGAAGATGAAGAGGAAGAAGAAGCAATATGCTTAACAAAGCTTTTGTCCGCATCCCAGCACCACGCTCATCAGGCGTGGCTCAAACCCTCCAAATGCCAGTAACGAGGCCGCGGGAGGTCGCGCACAGTTGAAACAAGGGCATGCGGTTCAGGGGACAGTCCGGGGCTTGTCCCATGAGGAAGAGCCCTAAACTGAACCATAGTCTTCTGTTACATGAAAGACATGTGATTTTTGGATTACAAAAAAGAAAGAAAGAAAAGAAAATGCTAACCTGCAAAATTCCCATTCTAATCTCACGTGCCTCAGAATAGCTACAACAATGAAGACAGGGATGTGTTGATATGACCAGATACTTTGGTTATGGGGAAAAATTGATCTAGACCATGCCAGCATTTCCATGGGTAAAGGTCTGGATAATCGCAACTAAAATTCATCACGATGACGCGGAATTTGCTTACCTGTCACAGAAGGTGGACGCCGCACTTTAAGAATTGGATGACGTTCTAGCACGGTGTGTACTTTTTCTCAGACATCTCAGAAGCTGCTATTTGCCACCGTCCTTCAGAGAATTCCCTTCTCCAAGATCAAGGGAAGACAGTGTTTTGAGTGCTGCTAATGGTTAGGTAGGAAATTTAAGACATTAAAAATCCCCGTGTAGTCAATGACATTTTACAAGGGGACAAATTAATGAATAATGCTTTGTGGGAGTTAATTTACCTCACATGAGTAAGCACTTCACAGCCATCGAATTTCTTGTGCACTGTGGAATCAGCTCCTTCTGTTTTGCTTAATAAGATCACGGTGGAAGGACGAGCAGGGCTGGAGGTGACGAGAGATCAGTCACACGCTCTCCCAGGCTCGCTCGCTGGCTGGGACCTGAGCAAGGTCATCCTTAGCCCACAATACGCCTTTCTGTCTCGGCGGCCCCGAAAGTGACTTCCCCACCTCCATGTGATGACAATCAGGATACACGGCTGCCAGGGCTGTGTCAGTGGCCGCAGGACAGGCGTCCCCAGCACAGCAGGTGATGGTGGATGTGATATGTCAACTAGACTGGATCGGGGGTGTCCAGACATTAAGACAGACATTATTTCTGTGTGTGCCTGGGAGAGGCTCCCACGTAAGACTCGCATTTCAGTGTGGACTGCCTGGAGCCGACTGCCCCCGATGTGGGTGGGCTCCGGCCAGTCTTCCAGGGCCTGAAGGAAGCACAGAGGCTGAGAGAGGAGGAGTTTGCCTTTCTCTGGAAATCATTTCCAGTTCTGGAGGCTGGAAGTTCAAGGTCAAGAGGATGGCAGAGTGGGCTTGTCCTGAGGCCTCTCTCCTTGGCATGTGGACGCCACCTTCTCTCTGTGTCCTCGCCTGCCTGGGTGTCCCTCTGCGGGTGTCTGTGTCCTGTTCTTCTCTTAGGTCGTATTGGGTTAGGGCCCATCCTAATGACCTTGTTTAACTTAATTACCTCTTCAAAGGCTCTGCCTCCAAATACAGCCAGGTTCTGAGGCACAGGGGGTAGAAAGTCAACATATGAATTTGAAGGGGATGCAAGTCAGCCCATGACACAGAGCTCATCTGCCACGGAACAGGCTCCCAGGCCCCATCACGTCTACCTGGATCTTTCTGCCTGTGCTGTTCTTCTAACACAATCACCAAAAGGAGGGCAATAATCTTCCACTTGGGGACAACTTTAGGTTAAAGCACAGAAATACATATTCAATAATAGGCTTTTAAAAACCTGTGCTACCCACGCCCCCATGTGGGTTGAAGACAGTCCCTCTGGGACGTAGTGATGAGATGTCACTCTTGTCCCCGAGCACCCAGAGCACTCCCAGGGGAGGGGGGGCCTTCACTCTCCAGGTCGCCCACCTCAGGCTCCCCTGGACCCCCGAGCAGGCTCACCAGGTGCTCTGCCGCGGCCCTCCCGGCCTACCCGTGTCTACCTACTGTCGTTCTGCCCAGAGGGCTCCACCGTGCTCCTGGGCAGGCCTGGGGGGCAAGGACAACAGAGAGGAAACCCGTCTTCCTGTATCCACAAACCAGGACAGAGGCGGTATTTCCTAGGCAGGGGTCAGAATTCAACTTGGTACCAATAGCAGTTTTATTTTCTTGATAGATAGCTTGAAAGTAAGGTCCCAGCAGAAAAAGCCGTGGGGTGATCTACATACATAAATGAATGCACCGAGCCCCAGAGCCTCGTTATATGAGCAAATGGGGAGAAGCAAACCAGCTGCCTGCCGTGGGCACCACCTCCCTTCAACACCGTCCGTCCCACACTGAGGCAGGCTCCGGGGTGAGTGCAAAGGTCGTGCCGTGTGACATCCTTCCAAGTCGCCCAAGGCCTGGTTGGGAAACAAGCCACGAGCAGCACTACGGAATAATCAGAGCAGAATATGCGACTGGAGAGAATAGAGGCAAGATGTGACGGTGACCCTCAAAGCAGCTCCGAGAGGACAGGGCTCAGCGAGGTGGGCCGGCGCGTTTGGGAAATGGTGTCTGAGGGGAGGAGCACGGCCCGGCTGCGGGGCATGAATGAGGTGGGTGGGCACGGCTGAGGATGAGCTCGGCCACCCAGGCGCCTGCCGCTCGCTCACTGGGAAGACCATTGTCCCCTGTGCTTCGGTTCCCTGGTCCTTCATTTATATCTTATTATTTATTCATTTACTTGTTTCAGTTGATAAATACAACCCATATAGACAGTCCCCAACTTAAATGACAATTCGTTCCACTTACGATTTTTCACTGTCACCTTGTTTTGAAGGCAGCTCATGTTCAGGACCCTCCCAGGCTGGTCACAGGGTCGTGTCCAGATAAGTCCGTCATAATCTGACGGTACTGTAAGTGCAGATGTCACTTTCACTTACGATATTTTCAAGTCTAGGTTTATGGAGATGTCACCCCGTTGTCAGTCGAGGGGCCTCTGTGTGTATTGTGTGCAACGTGGTGTTCTAAGTGCATATTCATCTTGGGGAGACTCGATTGAGTTGATCGGCACAGGTGTCAGCCCACCATATGTATCAGTTTTTGTCATGAGAGTATTTAAAATCCCTCTTAGCCGTTTGCAGGAATCCAGTACAGTGCCGTCAACTACCCTCACCGAGCTGCGTGGTACACAGTGGGTGCTCATTCCTCCCGTCTCACTGAAAAATCGCATCCTCTGACCAACATCTCCTCACCCATCAGCCCAGCCGCCAGCAGCCGCCGTTCTCTCTGCTTCTACGGGTTTGGCTGTTACCTTCCGCTCATCAGTGAGAGCACATGGCATTGCGCTCCCTGTGCCGGATTATTTATCTAGCATAGTGTCCTCTGGGTTCATCCGTGTTGCTGCAAATGACAGGATTCATCCTTTTTATGGCTGAATAGTATTCCACCGTGTACAGACACCGCATCTCCTTTACGCGTTCATCTCTGATGGACACAGATGTTGATGCTGTGTTCTCGCTACCGTGAATAGTGCTGCCATGACGTGCTGATCTGTTTCCCTTGCGTACGTCCGCAGCACTGGGCTTGCTGGACCTCGCGGCAGGTCTGCTTTCCACGCTCTGAGGAAGCTCCGTGCTATTCTCCTCAGTGGCTGCTTAGTCCACACCCCACCGCGGCCCACGGAGTTTCCTTTTCTCCACCTCCCGCCAGCACTCCTACCTTTTGTCTTTTGGATTACAGCCATTTGAACAGGTGTGAGGTGACATCTAATTGTGGCTTCAATTTGTATTTCCCTGATGATTAGTGACATGAAGCAGTTTTTCCTGAACTTCTTGGCCATTCCCTGATCATTGTAAACAGACCCAACGGTGAGTACCTTGTGGGTGGGGTGAGAATTAGCAGGAATACATGTGAGCAGTGCAAGGAATGTGAACTCAGTAAAGAACAGCATGTGTCACTACTAATAAGGGAGCAGGAATCTCTGAGTGTGTCAGGGACAAAACTTCAGCCAGGACCCATGCCGAAAAAAGCTGGGAGATGAGAGGGTGGAAGAAGAGCCTGTGGTCATGGTGCAGTGAGCCACGGAGAGACTTGTGGCTGTGAGTATGTTTTCCAGAATGGGGTTGGGGAGCCCAGAGGGGGCTCCGTCCAGCACACAGCAGGGAGGGCTGTGCTCGGTACAGGCTGGAGGAGCCCCATGTCCACCACAGCAGGTGTGGAGTTCACACTGCATAGAAAGTTACAGAGACCACCGAGGGTCAAGATGAAACCAAGGGATCGGATGTGGTCAAGGGTAATGGCGGCAGGGACTGAGACGAGAACGAGTTTGAAGACACTGGCTCAGGCGAGGTGATGAGTTCAGCCCAGGGTGTTTGAGGGGCTGGAGGGAGTCAGGGGAATTGTTTATGAGGCGGTTGAAGTTATGCGGCTGACGCTCGGGTAAGAGAAGTCAGAGTAAATCCCAGTGGATTGACTGGGTAGGGACAGGAGAGGGGACAGAGTGTGCACAAACTCTCCCTGCAGTAGGAGGGGACAGAAGGGACTTGGGGGACCCCCACCTAGTAGGTCGGGCTGGGAATGGTAGGTGCAAGGGAGAAAAGCTAAGGTTGGAAAATGTCCATATCAGAGGTAGCCTGGGTGTGTGACCTCGCAAAAGGGAGCTGACCCAGGAACCCCATTACTCAGCATGGGGTAGCCACACCTGCCTTCTCCATGCAGCTCGTCCCAGAGGAGACACAGTGCGGCTCGGTCACTGCCGGCCACGGCTGCGAAGCTGAGAGTGCGAGGTGGTGGCAGGGAGAGGTGCTGAGTGTGGCAGCAAAACAGACCAATGGCCATTTGGAACAGTCTAGGCGGGAGCAGGGACGCTGCCATTCAAAGGAAATGAATAGTTTGGGCGGTCTTGGTGCCAGGGGTGGGCGAACGGCAGAGGCAGGATCAAGAGGGTGAGAGAAAGGCAGACGGGGGAGCGGGAGGGGTGCGGGTGGCAGGGAGGCGGGGCAGTGGGCTCTGCTGCAGGAGAAGCAGGCGGAGCACAGCAGCCCAGGACCTGGGCCCTGCAGCCCTCCCGCATCTGAGGGTCGTGGAGTCATCGTCCTACGCTCAGCAAGGGCCCACGCAGAGGAGGAGGGCTGGTCCGTGTGTGCGTGAACGCACCAGAACGCATGTTCAGAACGTGTTAAAGGCTTCCTTTTGTCTGCTGTGGCCAGTGTGTACGGATCAGGTTTCCTTTGCACACATGAAGAGTTCCCTTTGCACTTGTCCCTGCTGCCACTGCAAATCGCCACCAACTGGGTGGCTTTAAATGACACATTAATCCTGGAAGCCAGAGTCCAGGAGCAAGGTGTGGACAGGGCCGGCTCCCTCTCGGGGCTCAGAGGGAGACTCTCTCCCCGGCTCCCTCCCGGCTGCTGGCCACGGCAGGCGATCCTGGTGGCTCTCGGCTGTGGCAGCATCAACCCGGTTTCTGCCCACGTCTTCCCGTAGCCTTCTCTGTGTGTCTGCCTCTGGGTCCCTTCTCATGAGGACAGCAGTCATATATTGAATTAGGGCCCACCTGACTCCCGTACGACCTCAGCCTATGTCTTAATGACATCTGCAAAGACTCTATTTCCCAGTAAAGTCACAGTAGCAGGTTCAAGGTGTTAGGACTCCAGTACACCACCTGGGTTTCACTCACAACAGCCCACGAGGAGGCCCTGGGAGGACCCCAGCCACCTTCCTCCACTTCCTCCAGGCTGCCGCTCCTGCTCCTTCTATCTCACGCCCCAGTCCTTGGTGGCCGCGTAACCACGTTTACTAAAGGCAGAGGGTCCGTGAGAGATGGCACCAAAGCTGCACAGGCAGAAACGCAGGATGGAATTGAGGTCGAATCCTGCACCTGAGTGCTGCAGGTGACACTCCCAGAATCTCATCTCTCAGCTGAGTGCAGAGCTGGGTCCGGCTCAGACATCCCTGGCCGGCCCGCACACTCCGGGGCTGGTGGGAGGACGTAGTGCTCTTCCCGATCCATCCACCCCACGTGGGCTGTGCAGAGATGCCCAGGAGTGGGGCCCGATGGTGCTCAGCGAGGCCCAGGGTCCCGGTGTTGTGTCCACATGAGATGTACTTGGCTCCAATCTCATTGCTTTTCCCCGTAGTTTGCTGCTTGTTTTGTATTTTTTTCTGCCTCTGAAAGACTTCCTTTTTGAGCTACCTGTGCCCTCTCTTTCAAATCCCCCTCTCAGCACAATCAATCCCGTGTCTGGAGCAGGATTTTAAAGCATCTAGTTTTTGGCCTTTCAAATCCACTGAAACGTGTGTCAGGCGGAGGCGGCAGGAAGCAGCAAGGTGAGGCTGTGCCGGAAGCAAGAATTCTGCCGAAGGGCAGGGAGGAGCCGGGCCGTGGAGGGATTTCCAGTGCGCAACCCGGCTATTTGGAGAATCATTATTTCTTCTTGGTTTTCGTTCCTCTCTCTCCTGCGCATCCTCTAGACCCAGTCCGGCCCCAGCCCTCCTGGGAGTCTGCCTGGCCCCGGCCCACCTCGCGGCGTTGGCTGCTCCGTTGCGGGTGCAATGGCATCTCCCCCAGAGCCCGGGTCTCCTCGCCTTGGCCACCGGGGAGCAGGACCAGCGCTGACCACCCGGCCACATGCACCCCCTGGACCCTGTGGGCTCCTTCTCCCTTGTCACCCTTTCCCAGCGTTGTTGAGATAAAGTGACAAATAAAAATTGTTTTTTAATTTAAGTGTATGCCGTGATGATCTGGTATGAATGAACATCCTGACATGAATACCGCGATCAAGTTAATTACCAGGCCCATCAACTCACAACTTTTCTGTGTGTGAGTCCAGTGTGAACACACAAGATCTACATTCTTGGCAAGTTCCGTGTACATAAACTACAGTCCTCATGCCTGCATTCGATCCCCGGGGCGTACTCATCTTTTCACTGAATGTCTCCATCCTTTAATCAAGAGTCTCAAGGTGCTGTCTGGGGACGGGCACGCTTGTAGCTTTCACTCAGGCGGTGCAAAGGCAATTTATGTAACCAAAGCATTTTACCCTCATAATACTCTGAAATAAAAAAAAAGAATCTCTATGCCCCTTTTCCTTTTCTCAACTTTCCTGAAAGCAAAATTATACCCCTGCATTCTCTCATTTAAAACAAGGGGAGATTTCCTGCTCTCACCCAAGAGTAAGAGAGAGTCGCTCACTCTCCTGGGCTGTGAACCCCCACTAAGAACGGGGTCCCATGGGCGCAGCAGGATGAGGGCATCTGCTCCGCGCTGGCTCTTCCTGCAGTTACTGCCTCCTGGGGGAAGGCTCCAACCTCTGGTCCCAGGAAGGTGTCTCCCCAGGACGGGAGGCTGCAGGCAGCACTCGATGGGGCGTGGGCTTAGGGTCCCACCGCCCCGATCCTCATGGGTCCCACGGCTTTGTCACTGGGTCAGGTGGGCAGGTCCCATGCAACTGGCAGGTGGATGCTTACAGTGATTCATTGGTCCATCCACACACGTGGTGCACCTGTTCCTGGCTCTTTGGCAAGCTCAGCCAATGAGGGTGAGGAGGCCGGCGGTGACCAGACCTGGAGTCAGATGCTGCTTCTTGGTGAGTTCGCGGTTGGTGTCCCAGGCAGTCATGGGAACCAACACACTCCTTGACATTTCTTGATTGTGAGCCAGCATCATCACCTTGGTTTGAGAAATGGGGTAGTTATGCCCTTCCCCAGCCTGCAATAGGAATGGCAGATGTCATTAAATAGTTGGAACCCTCCTTGGGGCCCACACATGACCATGGATACACATGGGTTTCACTCGCCCTGTGACAACTGCTGTTTCCTGAGTTGACGGTGGCCACCATCCTACTCAGGCATCCCCAGCCCCCAACAAAGAGCTGGGGAAATACTGGTGTTTGTGTCATTAGAGTCAACTGAATCCAACTCAGACTGAAATCATTACATGTTCAAAAGGCAAAAACGCAACCCAAATCCTGCAGTGTATTTAGTGATGGGACTTTGTGGCCCCCTCATTTTGGTGATGACCCAAACTCTGCTCTCAGTAGGACATAACAGGAGGAGGCTGGGGAACTTGCAGATGCCCCTTCCTGTGTGTGTGCGTGTGTGTGCATGTGTGCGTGTCCGCAGGTGTGTGCGCGTGTTGTGTTCAGAGAACAGAGATCTCTTCGCTTACTTACTTCTGATGCCAAAAGGCACACACCTCAGAGCCGGAGCGATGGGCGCCTGGGTCAAAGGCTCATCAGACCTTCCCTATAACCACCCCACACATCAGAAGCTGGAGCTGAGCTTCCATTTATGAAAACTCCAACACGGAAAAGGCAACATTGTCGAATATCCTTTGATATTTGGGAAAATCAGAGCTTCCTGCCTTGGGTGCACTGCTGGTCTTCCCTGAGGCTGTTTGACAGCTTCCTGTAGATCCGGAGGCCAACCAAACGTGCAGCAGCCCGTGTCCACCCAGACGGGAGGATTGTCACGGCCCCGAGTGGTTCCTGCATTTCTGCTCTTCACGCTCAGAGCTGACACCAGAAGAGGTTGTGGTTATCCACTCTTTGTGAACAAGATAGGTTTGCTTTTCATAAGCATATTTTGCATTCATATGTTTTTCATGATGAGATTAAAATCAGTAAATCTTTTATGTGCAAATATCATTACTCCGTGTAGAAACCATTAAAAAGCTGTCTTTGAAACCACGTACATATTCAAAAGCACAACTGACTTGTTCTGTGATTGTTTTCTGTTTCCCAAAGTACTAGCCCTTATCATGCACTAACTGTGACTTTCCAGGCAGTAGAAATTGGAAATAAAAGGCCTCTTTTTAAGAGCCCATTGTTCGTCACGCATTGCCCTGGGTATAAAACTCTAAAAACCAGCAGGGTGTGGCCACTCCCTGGGAAAGTTGGAAAGTCAAACAGGACAGGCAGGTAAACAGACTACACCGTTCGCCAGAGTGTGAGAGCTTCAGCGAAGTCCAGACAGGCTTTCTTGGTTTTCAGAACAAGTCAAGGGATTTCAGTGGCCATGTGGTCTACACGTAATTAGAATATTTCAGAGTTTGATTTGTTTAAGCAAAAATATCTGTTGATGCCGTTTAAAGGTGAAGCAAGCCTAGAGCCACTGTTTCCTTATGGGAAAGGAAAACTGATTTGAATCCCAGAGCAGAAGGCCCTGCCGGCCCGGCAGAGCTCTGGGTGCCATTCAGCCACACCCCGCAGCGTCTGTGCCCCTGGGGTCCCGCCCTGCTGCATGGTGATGTCCTCTAGTGGGTCCGCCTGTCATCCTCTCCCATGGGTCACCTCTGTGCCCAGCCCAGTGCCTGGCACCTGGGAGAGGCCGAGAAGTGTGCACTGCGTGAGATCGAGTGAACGAGTGTGCAGCCAAGGATCACGTGAACTTGGGGCAAATATAATAAAACCTTCACACGCGACATACGAGGAAAATGCCACCTGGTGCTACTGGTCTTCAGAGGTGTTGGGGGCCCACCCGGACTGGCCGAGAGCCCCCCATTGCATCGCATGGCCACCAAGGCGTTGGAGGTGTTCACGCACGTGGAGCAGGAAATCGCGCCAGGGGAGGCCGGACGCGCAGTTCCTCTCGGACGAGTGCCCAGAGCGGCAGAGACCTCCACCCTTCCCAACACCATCACGAACACGCCGTTTTCTCCAGGGCTGGAGGAGACATGACTCTTACCTGCAAAGGTGCTGCCGTGCGACCCACCATGTATTGATCTGCCTCAGTCTTTGCATTTTAGGACATTTTATTTTTCAAGGTGGCTCCTAGCCCCGCGGTGGCTGCCTGCACTCGGCTGGCATTTTGCATTCCTGTCACTGCCGCCGAGGTCATATCTGTTAGTGCTGGAGGTTGTTAGGCCATTATCAGCCACTGATGCCTCTCCAGCTGCGAGACTAATTTGGATTCAGGGAGGAAACACGGACTGATCTCCCGTCGGTCACTTAAGCAGCAGGACACGTGGCGACTGCGTTCTCGTGTGTCCGGGCCGAGGGTGCAGAGCGGCTCATTCACCCAGCTCGGGGCCACAGCGTGAGGGTGAAGCTCAGCCGGGACCTGACACCAGCCCTGAGGACATGGCAGAACTTTCTCCTGCCATGTGCAACTCACAGGGCCAAGCTTTAAGTTGATAGCAGACACGTGTGAGCATCGTGGCATTTATAATTCATGATGCACAGTAAATTATTCCGATGGACTTCCTTTTCCTGTTTCTAGTACACCTGTTCACACCGCGGGAGGAGGAGCAAGCTCACGATGTGGCTTTGGACGACTTTCGGTACCACTGGGGCGTTTTCCTTTTTGTTGTACAAACCCTGTGATAACCAGGACACAGGAATTTTGGAAGAAGAAAAGAAAAATACACGTCAGTGCCTTTTCCTCCCACCGCCAGAGTATGTTTTGGGAATTTTTTTCTGTATTATTCCCTTACATGGCAGAAGCGGAAGTGTAGAAACCCAAGATTGAACACATGGGAGAAACTGACCACAGTGGGCCTTGTGAACCAGAGACGCCCACTCATTCAGCCGCCGGGGCCAAGCCCCTCCCCATCCTCGCTCTTCTCCACATGAGCCTTGACGCGCAGAGCTGGCTTTGAAATCAAAGACCCCAGAAGCAGACTCCGAGGGGAGAGAGAGGAGCGAGGCCGAGGAGACTGTGGGCTCCTGAGTCTCGGCCTGGACGTGGCAACGGTGGCCCAGACCAGTGGACCAACGTGTCTGAACCCTGGACACGCCCAAGAGCAGGAGGGCACTCACAGCGTTGCCTACTGAAGGAAAGAAGCCAGAGTCTGCACCCCGGTCCAGCCCGCGGAGTGAGTCATACAGTTCACAGGAGGAGAGGTGGTTGTCACCTGCAGACGTCCAGCACCAAAACAAACCACCTCTCCCGTCAGTGACTTGAGCTGCCTCCCTGGAACAGTTAGCGTAGAATTTCTAGAACCTTAAAACTTTAGACTTGTGAGAATAGACAAAAGCCACCCTGGAAGATCTGTGGGCATTAGCAGTCCCGCTGACCTCTCAGGATGCAGAAGAAGTCACGAAGGCCAAGGTCGAAAGCCTCCTGGGAGTCTGACCAATCAGCCTTCATTTGGGCCAGACCAGGAACCCAGCACCCAACCTCAGACATTCCAGGGGACAGTGTTTTTCCTTTATTGTTAATTGAAAGGTGTCTCTTCTCACATCGAGCCCTGTTTACATTAACTTAGTCTTGCCTCCTGGAGAAACATGTTTCTTTTCAGCTTGCCAAGGAAATGACTCCAGCTTGGTGGGTCTTTGACCTCACCATAAACTTTGAACAGTGCCCTGCAGGGTGAAAAAACAGATCAATGTTCACTGGTTGATTCATGATTGATCGATGCACCAAGAATCAATTATTTTGCATTGATCACTCCATTGGGAACCGCGACACTGCCCCTCGTCCAGGTCTGCCCCAGGTTAGCCGTGGCGCGTGTCAGACTCAGTCCCTGTACGTGCTGCTCACAGCAGGCGCGCTTCTCCGCGTCTCGCAGCAGGCTGCGCAATGGCATCCATCCTTGCACCTGCGCTGAGCTTGGCCCTTAGAACGCGCTGCTCCTTCGGAAGGTGAGGGGGTGCTGCTGCTCATTTCCGTGAAGTCTTTTTTGGGTATTTTGCTCTTTTTGTCTCTTTTCTCTGCTCACTCCTTGTTGCTCTCCCGCTCCGGTCACGCCATTGCCTCCCGGGTAGCTAACAACCCTCTGCACCTCGCGGTTCCTCACCTGCCCCACGCCTCGGCTCTGTGTTTAGTCAACACCACGGCGCCCTGAGCAGGACTTATCTGTGCTTGACCCCTTTGTGAAGCCATGTTTGCCTTCTGCGCAGAGCGTGCTCACTGCTTCTGTGAGACTCGCGTGTCCCGAGGGGCCGCCTCCCCCCAGGGCGGGGCGGAGGCCGCGGCAGGTGGGGGTTTACTGTGATCCACCCGAGGCAAAGCTGCAGCGAGCTTTGTGCACCCTCGGCCCTTTACAACAAGCCCAACGTTTTATTTCACAAGAGTGATTCCACTCTTCTTGTGTTTTTTAATAAGTATTTTTCTCTCTTCTGGTCCTTTAAAATATTGTATCTAAATATAAGTTATGATTGAATGTGGATTGGATCAAACCAAACCAAACCGAAACAAAGCATCCAGCCTGAGCGGAGCACGGGTGCGACCCGGTGCTGACTTTGCCCCCGTCGGCCACGTCATTGAAGGTGCCGCCCCCGTCCCTGGGCTGCTGCTCACCTGGACGTGACTGATGCCTGCTCAGGGGCTCTCAGCAACGTTATGAGGATAAAAGCAAATCACTGAGGTGAAAGTTTTCTGACAGCCAAAGATCAAAACAGATGCTGGCATTACGGGGGGCTACTAGGGCGGGGGCGCAGGTGTGCGGGCTCTGCTGGCTCTAACTCCCCCTCCACACACACCTGGGCCCCGTCTTCTGCATCTTCCAGCACAGGGGCTGGTCAGGTCTCCGTTCGCACCTCTCAGCTGGCCGGGCTGGGGAGCCGGGAGGAGGGGGTGTTGCCTCGCATTGAGGAGGAGGAAGAGAGAGCCGGATTGACAGGGTCCTGGCTGGGGTGAGCATTGGGACCCAGGGTGACAGGTGCACTTTTCACTAAACATGCTTCCACCTACTCCCGAAAGCTGTTTCCTGATCTCCCACTGTTCAGGCATAGGAAACATTTATTTTCTTTATTTTCGCTTTAAGTTCTCACTTTTTAAATAAAATCACACACAATTACAAAAGCGAATGTTGTCTGCAAA